>CAKNWT010255836.1:0-13702 GCA_932066315.1 Andricus coriarius | reverse complement strand
GCTAAAAATTCAACTTTCTTATAAAGAAATTCGCCTTTTTGGCTTGAAAGGTCAACTGTTTAGTTGAAAATTAATTTTCTAAGTAAAAATTCAGCTATTTGGCAAATAATGTATCATTCTTAGTTTAAAATGAACTTTTTTGTTGAAAATTGACCTTTTCTGGATCAAAAGTCAAATTTTTTCTAAAACATTCGACTTTTCAGCTTGAACACTCAACTTTAAAATCACTTTTCGCGATTAAAAGTGAAAGGTTTCTGAAAAAATTCGACTTTTTAACTTTGGAACTTAACTTTTTTAAACAAAATTTATTCCTTTTGGTAGAAAATGTATCTTTTTTCGTTAAAAAGTCAACTTTATAGTTGAAAGTTTAGCATTCTTGGTCGAAAATTAATTTTTTGTTGAAAATTCATCTCTTTTCTGTTAAAAATTTAATTTTTTTTAGTTAGAAATGCAACTGTATGTTTGTCGATAATATAATCTGTTTTGGTTGATGATTCAACTATTTTGTTGAAAATTAATTTTTTTGTTTGAAGATTCACCATTTTAATTGGAAGTTCTTCTTTCTGGTTGATAATGCACATTTTTTCTAAAAATTCATCTTTTTTGTTGAAAGTTCAACTACTTGGTTGAAAATTTATCCTTGATACGTTGAAAATTAAACTATTGGTAGAAAAATTATGTATTTTGTTAAAAATTCATCTTTTTTAGTAGAAAATTTATCTTCTCGATGAAAATTACTATTATTGTTTAAAAATTCATCTCTTTTGGTAGAAATTTAATCTTTTTTGTTAAAAATGCAACTGGTTAAGAATTAGTAATCTGTTTCAGTCAAAGATTCAACTATTTTGTTGAATATTCGTATTTTTGGTTGAATAATTAACTATTACATTTTTCGCCGGGAATTCATCTTTTTTGGTTGAAAATTTAACTTAGTTGGAAGGTGAACTACTTTGTTAAAGACTAATCTTTTTAGTTGAATATTTATAATTGTAGTTGAAAATGCATCTCTATGTTTGAAAATTGAATTATTTTGTTGCAAATTCTTCTTTTTGGTTGTTAAAAATTAATGGTTTTAAGGGCGTCGGATCCAGGACCCAACCTAAACAAGTAATTGCCTTTTTACTTCATAAATACTAGAATTACATCTTTTTTTAGATAATTAGGGTCTATTCCTGTTTTGAATCAAATCTGTATCCGGAGTGAGAAATTGGCTTACTAAAATACTTTTCGTGTAAAACGATGTTTGGATGCTCGGATTAGAATTTAAAAAACAACTTTTTATACAATAACTATTGTAATTAGCCAAGTTGTCACTCTCAATACATATTTCATTCAAAATAGTAATGAGCCCTAATTATCTACGAAAGATGTAATTCTAGTATTTATGGAGGAAAATGAGGCAATTCAACTTTAAAGTTGGGTCCTGGTTACAACACCCTTAACTAAAAATGTAACTATTCCATTTTTTGATTGAAAATTTATCTTTCTAGTAGAAAATTCAGCTATTTGGTTGGAAATTAATGCATTTTGTCGAAAATTCGTGTTTTTAGTAGATAATTCATTTTCTTGGTTGAAAATTCATCTTTTTGGTTGAAAATTCGTCTATTTTGTTGAAATTGAAATATTGTTACTTGAAATGTTAGCAATTTAAATCTTTGTATATTTAATTTAATATAGTACCTAAATTAATCTTTTAGAGCATTTTAGGATGTGAATTCTGCAATATGAAAATTTAAATAATTTTAACTCATAATTTTCTGGTTTTTCTAGTTCTTATTGTAAAGCATCGAAATATAATTACGGCAGTTGATTGTCAATGCTTTATTTAGTTTGTAATAAAATGAATTTCAATTTTTCTGAACATTACTGGCAAAATTAATTCTAGCAATTGTGACCTTGGTTTTCACCCCCGTGTTCAGCAATAGAATTCCATCTAATCTTGTAAACACAAGCCGATAAATTAAATGTGTAATGGAATGGAAACTTTTGAGTATACAAGTGTTTGTATTGACATTACAGGCCTCTTTTTGTGTGAAGAGTAGTCACTTTTAGTAATTTTCCACTCTTTTCAAGTGCTAGGCTGTTGCAGCCATGGGTATTTCTCGAACATTTCAAATTTAATTTTTTTCAGCAGGCGCAAATTTTTAGAAAACAAAAATTATTATAATTCATCACTGTATTAATTAAATTTATTTTCAGCTGATGAAAGAAAAATATCAAGATTTAATTTGGACACTGGAATTCGAACAGTGTTTCAAATGAATGAGGGATACCCAGGTCTTTTGTCATTAGATTGGGCCACCGATAACATCTACGTCTTCGATAATTCCCCGAACAAAACTATTAAAGTATGATGCACCTTATATATAATATGTATTACCATTATTAGCTATTAGTTTACTAATTATTTTTTTTGCACCTAATTTTGAGGTTTGTAACATGGATGAGAAGAGTTGTGCCTTGCTGATTTCAATTCCAGACAAGGATTCTGTCTATTCCATTGCCGTTGATCCCGTATCTGGGTAAGTTTTCATATTTAAATCGAAAATTTATTCAACTCAGTGTAATTCTCTTTATTTTTCTCCGACTTTTTCATGCTCTCTTGTCAACGAAAAATAAAAAGATAGGGCTAACAATTTGTCCAGTCCAGATCTTAACTTCAAAGTTTATATTATTTTATTCGTGCAAATATAGTTTGCAAATCCATCGGATTTTATGCTGGAAATAAACCAATTGAATGTACTGTAAACTTTACTTTATTTTTCTATACATTTTTTCTGTTAAAAATCAAAAATATTAAAAATTTCAGAATTCTTTGTGTGAAACTTGTACTCTGTTTTCCCAAAGAAATAAAATCGTTAATATTTGAGTAAAAGGATTACTTTTACTGGTAATATCATGCAGCTAAGGTGTGTCCATATACGACGTTACCAATTTGGGGGGGGGGGGGGGAGTCAGTGGAAATAACGTTACAAACTTAGATAACGTTTAGTACGTTTTCTAAAGATATATTTTAACAAAGGTTGCAAATTTGGCATAAAGGCGAACTGAATGAATAAAATCCAATAAGAAAATCCAACTATGTTTGATTAAAAGGTAATTTTTTGGTTCAAAAGTCTACTATTATATGTTTACCTCGAAATTTATCTCGTTTGGTTAAAAATTGTAATATTTGGTTAAAAATTTAATTATTTAATTGAAAATGCAACTATTTATTTAAACAGTCATATTTATGTCAAAAATTCAAGTACTTCATTGAAAGTTGAACTAATTTGTTAAGCATGCATTTTTTTTAGTTGAAGATTCATCCCTTTGATTGAAAATTTAACTATTTTGTTGAAAATTTGTTTCATTTTTGTTTGAAAAGGGATCTTTCTTAGTTAAAAATTCAACTATTTGGTTGAAAATTGATCTCTTTCACTTAAAAGGTCGACAATTTCTTTGAAAATTCATGTATTTTGTTTTAAAATCGTTTTTCCTGAGATGAAAATTAATCTTCTTTATTAACCAATCATCTTCTTGATTGAAAATTCAAATTGGTTGAATGTCGAACTCTTTTCTCGAAAGTTAATGTTTTTTGTTGAAGATTCATCATTTATTGGACAATTTATCTCTTTGGTTGAAAATTTAACTATTTTGTTGGAAATTATTTTTTTTTGCTGCGAATTAATTTTCTTATTGAATATGTAACTATTCAATTCTTGGTTTAGAGTTGCGATCTTTTATAGTAGAAAATTCACTGTTTTATTAAAAATTCATGCATTTTGTTGAAAATTCTTCTTTATTGGTAAAAAAAAATAATCTTGTTGGCTTAAAATATATCCTTTTTGGTTGAAAACGTTACTGTTTGGTGTAAAATTAATCTTTTTGGTTAAGGATTAAACTATTTTGTTGAAAATTCATGTTTTCGGGTTAAATATTCAATTGTTTTGTAGATAATTTGTCTTTCTGGTTTAAAAATTCAACAATTTGGTTGAAAATTAATGTATTTTGTTGTAATTTCGTCTTTCTTGGTAGAGCATTAATCTTTTGGTTGGAAAATTCATCTTTTTGGTTGAAAATGCATCTTTTTTCTAAAAATTCATCTTTTTGTTGAAAGTTCAACTATTTAATTGAAAATTTATCCTTGATGCGTTGAAAATTAAACTGTCGGTAAAAAATGCATGTAGGCTGTTGAAAATTTAAAATTAATCTTGCTTGTTGAAACTTCATCTTTTTGTTTGAGGATTCAACTATTTTGTTAAAACATCATATTTTCGTTGTTGAAAATTTGTTTTTGTTTTATTTTTGAAAACTAGCTTTTTAAACTGAAAATTCAACTATTCCACTTTTGGTTGAAAACTTATCTTTTTTAGTTGAAAATTGAACTCTTCGGGTTAAAAATTCAACCGTCTTCTAAAAAATTCCTCTCTTTGGCTTGAAAATTCAACTATTTTGAGAGTATTTTGGGCACCTGAACTCACTAATGCAGAAAAAAAGCGCAGAATAAGCATGAAATCCGTGTTTAGCTAACGACCCCTAATGTCGATTAGAGAAATTAAGGTATTTTTAAAAGGAAATTAAAGTTTTTTAAACTGTTGATTTCAGATTCTTCTTCTGGGGTCAAGGAAGAGCCGACTTTTCGGATTCCGAGATATATCGAGCCGATATGACCGGCGCAAACGTAACGTCTATTATAAATAGAAGATTATTGAAGGTTACAGGAATTACTGTCGATCATGTAAGATCTCGAATTTACTGGGCTGATATGGCGCGGCACCTCATCGAAGGTTCTAGTTTCGATGGGACTGATCGACAAGTAGTTCTTCAAGAAGGTGTAAGAATGAAATTTTTAAAAATAATGTTTCAAAATTGATGAAGATTAAATCGAACATTAAGAAAACACGAAGCAAAAGTTAAACAATTGAAACAATTATTTTATAGATTCATCATCCTATTGATTTGAGCTTATTCGAGGATTATGTCTACTGGTTAGAAACTGTATACGGAAAACTACATACATGCCCGATGTTCAGTGGTGAACCATGTACTCAGATTAATTTAGGTTCTCAGATTGGTCACAAATTTTTCGCCATCCTGCAAAAGTCTAGACAACCATCCGGTAAGTTTAAAATAATTTTTAAATTTAAGAATGTATTGTTTTTTAATCTATCTTGGTTAGGGCGGCTAAAAAGTGGTTATTATTTTAGGTCGAGATTGTACCATATAGAAAAGTTGCCATTTGGGGTATCAAACCCTCCACCTTTTCTGTTGTTTGACTTTTTTTCTTCAAAGCGGTTGGTCATATATAAAAAACAGTTGTAGAACAGAGAAGATGGAATTTTTCTAGATCACAAACTTTGGTATAAAACTTTTTTCAATACCGTTGGATGCTGTCTTACAGGGGGGTGGGGTCCTAAACCCATTCCTTTCAAGTAATTTTCAATTTCAGACATTTTCAAGTCTGCGAATCACTAAAAAACAAAAGTTAAACAGATCATCTGAATCATTTGAAAGATTAGAAAATTTCGCATCGAATTAGCCTACGTCGAAGTTATTTTAATAAATGAATAAAAAAATATTTAACTTCAGTGATAAAAGTTTTTTTTTAGCTAAATGAATATTTTGAAATCTTGAGTCAAACTATTTTCCAAATCTAGAAAAAAGTTCCTAAAAATTTGGAAAAATCATAAA
Source organism: Andricus coriarius (assembly GCA_932066315.1). Taxonomy (NCBI): domain Eukaryota; kingdom Metazoa; phylum Arthropoda; class Insecta; order Hymenoptera; family Cynipidae; genus Andricus; species Andricus coriarius. Next base: position 8,029 of record CAKNWT010255836.1, on the reverse strand, counting down.
ATCAAGAAAAAATCCTATTCTTTAAACCTAAATCAAGAGCACAATTAAATATTATGTGATTTTTTGACTCTTTCATTAAAATAATTTTAACGTAGGCTAATTCGACGCGAAATTTTCTAATCTTTCAAATGATTCTACTTACTAAGTCGTAGATTCCGTTTCTGCACAGATATTCGTCTTTACAGTAAAGTGTGAATTTTCAAACGGTCAAAGGAAATGTACCCAAACTTTCTGTCGGTAGTGTATATTAAATGTAAAAAAATATTATGTTACTTTATTGATAATTGTTAACAGTATTATTTGTCACCTATAGGCCTATAGGCTTATAGTAACCTATAGGCCTATAGGTCCATTACACTTGCTATGCACTATAACAATAGTAGTATTAATATTAAATATAATAATCATAAATTCTAAAAATAGTAAATGAATAAGCAAATAAGGGGTGACCCTACAAATGACGTAAGGGAATCTAATATTTTAAAAGCGTTAGAAATTCATTTCACTATTTATTTCAACTATTATTCTTTAGTCTATAAATTATCCAAGTCTCTCTATTTATTTATCGTTGGCTTCACAGTTTTTCTTCTTTATTCATAATGTGTCCGTTACCCGTGTGGAAATTTTGAGTTGGCCCCCGCGAGGGCCATCGTAATTTGCCCCTTTACTACGTTGGCCCTACGTTGGCAAACTACGAAGGGCCCACATAGTTTCGACATGCTCACCTTCGAAGGCCCCATGTAGGCTGCCCACGAAGGGCCAATGCATTGGCCCTCTGTAGTGCCCAGCTAAGCCCCCTGTAAGGCACACATAGGCCCTATAGTAATTTTCCCCTTTTTAGCCCAGCAAGAGCATTTAAATTTTTTTTTAATTGAGTTAAATTTAGAGTTATTAGCGGCTATAAAAAATTATAATATTATTATACACAAAATGTCTTTTGTCAAAAGTAATAAGTGCAAAATAAAAAGAATTTTATTGTATACTTAATACTTTTGATTGAAGACGCTTTGTAAATAATATTTAGTTAATGTTTTGAAATCGCTAATGACTCAGAAAACCATTCTTATTCTCTTAAAAAAAGCTGCCATTATAATTGTGGCAGAATTGAAGTTAAACTACAATGAACTTCAAAATTATATAACGAAACATGATTTAATTCGAACAAGGACGAATAAGTTGAATAAGATATGTGTCAAATTTACATAAAGCGTAAGTAAAGACGCGTCACAAAGAAGAAGTATTAAATAATTATCTAAAAACCTTATTAAACGACCATTTAATCACTCTTAATTCAAAATATTGCTGAAGGTTTAACCAAGAACCAAACAATGCGTTGTGATTGAACAAACTGAGAGAAGTAAAGTAGCAAGCAACTTTTAATATTTATTTTAATAGTAGTATTTAGTAGTAATATTATCAAAGATATATTATAAGGCTTCTTACCTCATCGTGAATGCCGTTTATTCTCGATTTTAAAATAAAAATAATACGATTAGGTTATCTTAACCTCAAAAGCGCCACGTGAAGAGAAGACGTACGTATTAAGTGGTGGCGAACGCGAAATGGCGTCGAAGGGAATCATTTACCATGGAACGGAACGTAATAGCCGGAATCGAACCGGATCGAGAATCTAGTCAGCCAATGAGATGACAGGAATGGCTGCGGAATTTGGCGCGAAATTACAATTGAAATGTATATTTCCTCCAAATCAAGATTTATATAACTGAATTATAATTGATTGAAATCTTTTTATATTAAAATAAGTATATTCCAAACAGAAGAAAACTGTATAAAATAAACTTGTGAAATTTTCAGAATGTAAATTGTTCATACTTTACATTCCTTATTTTTAAAAAGTTATTACAAATCTAAAGCACTAAATGCTTTGATTTAATTTCTATTCTCATAACCCAGTTCTTATGAAAAATGTGAAAAAATCATATTATTCAGATAAAACTATGTTCCACAACCCCGAACAAGGTAAAAAAGATTAAGATAAAATTATTTTTTGGAATTTCTTATGATAATTAAATCTTTGTTTTTGGACTAATTTTTAACAAATTTTTGTTCAACTTGGTGATGGGACTTGGAATTTTTTGTAGAAAATAATAAAGGGGCAAATGTGTAGGCCCCTGCGAGGGCCCAGCTGGGCGTTTCCACAGTGGGCCGCCTTTGTGGGGCCTCTAGAGGGCCACTAATTAAAAGAGGCCAAGCTGGGCAATTTCCACACGGGTAAGGGTTTACATGACCTCCTTTTCTGACAAGACCATCTACAAACTTTATATTATCTTATCCTTACTATTTACAAATATTCACAACTATTTACATGAGTTCTTATATATAGCTCCTTACTTCTATAGTAATATAGCGCAATTTTACTGTCGGAAGAGTGAGCGAGCGATCGAAAGCGAGAAAGCGAAAGAGCGTGCTAGTTATACTATTAGTTATACCATACGATCTACTTATACTATTACATACTAACTACTTACAGATCTTTACGCTTCTAATCTATGCGACTTCCATTTCCTTTTTCCTTCCCTTTCACTTCTCTTCTATCTCATTCTCATTTTGCCATTTTTCCACATCCATTCTTTCTCATTCGCCCCTCTAGTCCTCTCCAACTCCTTCATCCACTCCTCAACCATTCCATCCTCCCCTAGAATCTTTACCACGCTCTCTTGTCAGCTTCCTTTATCTTCCATTCCACTCCTACATCCTTCCCATACATGCATTCCATATTCCCTCCTCCCATTCACATATTCTGTACTTTCTGTTTCCTTCCTTTTCCCTCGTTTCCCAATCTAAATCTTGCTATTCTGTTCGATCTTCTCTCTCCCCATCCCGTTTCTAACTACTTTGGTACTCCTTCCTTTTTTATCATCTTATACCATTTATTATATTTTGATTCCTCAATCATTCCCCATCTTTTCATTAATAATTGTCTTTCTCTGTCCTTTCTCTCCGATTGTTTGTAGCTTACTACATTCCCTTCTCTTATATCTCTAACACTGAAAAAATCCCTCCTTTCTTCTTTCCATCTTGTTAGTTCTACCGCCCTTTCTTCTACCTCTTTCAAACACCTTTTCGCTAACTCCCCTCCCTTTCCCTCCCTTAACCTCGTCTCAAATTGCCATGCACTCTTACCTGTTCTAGCACTTAATTTATCCCTCTGTGCTTCTTCTCTCACCATATATCCAGGTGTCCTCCAGTCTACTCCTAGCGCCCACCTTATATACCTTTTTTTGTAAACTCTGAATCTCTTTCCTTTCCTTCCATCCCCATATCTCCGCTCCATAACATAATACCGGCCATACGAGCATATTAAATAATCACATTCTCCTTCTCTAAATGTTTCTTGAACCTTCTTTTTCCTATTCCCCATATCTGTTTCATTATCCCTGCCACTTTTTTTTATCGATCCTTTCTCATATATGAGCTTTATGATCTCCATTCATTTGCAAGGTATATCCCAAATATTTAAACTCCTTTACTTCTTCTAATTTTACTCCCTTCCATCTCCCAGTCCATTCATTCTTTCTTCCCCCTCCATTTCTAAACCTCAGTATTTCCTTTCTGACCTCCTTATTTTTCTCTTTACATTCCTCATCCCATCCATTTCTATTCCCTCCTTTACTAACTTCTTATTTGCTTGTGCACTCTAATCCTCTTTTTATTTCTCCTATAACTATTTCCATCTCCTCGTACACATTTCCCTGTCCCATTTTAATATTTTTGACCTTTTCTTTAAACTGTTCTTTTCCTTCCATTGGCCAATCCCCTTTTTCTGCTCCTTTTACCTTCGCTTCCTTTTTATCATTATTGTTATTACTTTTTTCTCCCTCTAATGTCGATATTACAGGAAAGTGATCCGAATCTATATAATCACCTACCTTTGTTTCTTGACCTTCTATCTTACCTCATCGTCCACTATTATATAATCAATTACCGTCCCTCTTTCTCCTCCTGAGCGTGTATATTCCCCTTCCTCCTCTAATTTTCGTTTACGATCAATCATCCCAACTCTTCCAAGCTCTATGATTTGGATTTTCTTCCTCGCTCTCCCCATTTCCCTTCCTCCTCTATCTCCTGTTCTCGCATTGAAATCTCCCCCTATTATAAGCCGAATCTCTTTATTTTCTTTCATGTCCTCTGATTTTCCCTGCATGTCACCGTTCACATAAACCCCCAATATCTTCTAGTTCTCTCCTCCCATCTTTACCTCTTCTACTATTAATCCTTGTTTTTGTTCTTTCCTCTCTTTCTTATCTTTCCCTGTTAAACATTCGTTCCTTACTCTCATCACCATTCCTCCAATTGCTCTGCCTTTTTTATTCTTCCTCTTTGCATTTTGAACTTGCCAATTGTAACCTCTTGGTAACCTTCCCCTTACTCTTTTCCATCCCTTTTCATTTAGCCACGTCTCCATCATTACTACTACATATCATTGTACCAAGTTTCTCATAAACTCCCTATCCTTTCTCTCCAATGCTGCTATATTCCAGTAACTTACTATTATCTTTTATTTCTTATTTTCCTATCTCCCATACCTTTCTCTCCAAGTTTGCCGGCACTACTAACTCTTCCCTTCTTCGTCCCAATCCCACCATGCACCTTCTATCTGCATTCTGCCATATTTAACCCACGTTCTTTTTCACTTACTTCTTTCCTCTTCCGCTATTTGCCTTAACATATACTGCATATTCCATTCTACCCATGTCAAATCATCCTCTATTCTATCCGAGCTTCCATATAACAACCTCTTCTTTGTCATAACTTCCCTCTTATATTGCTTCACAGTTTTTCTCGTTTTTCTATTTAATGCGAACTGAATTAGTAGAACCCGAAAGTAAAATCCAAAAAAAAAAAAAAATTGATTCAAAATTCAACTATTTCGACTAAAATGGACGAATTTTTGTTGAAAATTCGTCCTTTTTAGTAGAAAACTTAACATCTTGGTTAAAAATTCAACTATTTAGTTAAAAATGTATGTATTTTGGTGAGAATTCGTCTTGTTTTGTTAAATTCAACTGCAATTTATTTCAAATTAAAATCTTTTTTGATTCAAAAATATGAACTATCACACTTTTTTTCGAAAATGTATATTTTTAGGTTAAAAAATGAACAACTTTCTTGAAAATTTATTTTGTTGTCTAAAGATTCATAATTTTATTTGGAAATTAATTTTCTTTTGCTGAAAATTCACTTGTTTGTTGAATATTCATATTTTCGATTTAAAAATTCAACTGCTTTGTATCAAATTAATTTTTTTAATGAAGATTAATTTTTTTAATTAAAATTAAACTGTTTCATTCGTTGTAAAAAATTCATATTTTTAGGTTGAAAATTGACTTCCTTGGTTTAAAATTGAACTACTTTCTTGAAAATTCATTTTGTTGGTTGCAGATTCATCATTTCATTTGAAAATTGAACCCCATGGTTGAAAATTGAAGTACTTTCTTGAAAATTGCATTTTGGTAGTTGAAGATTAATAATTTGATTTTAAAATTAATTTTCTTTGACTGAAAATGAACTTTTTTGTTGAAAATTCATGTTTTCGGGTTGAAAATTCTATTGCTTTGTAGAAATTTAATATTTATATTAAAAATTAATTTTTCTAATAAAATATAAACTATTCTATTTTGGGGTTAAAATTGTTCTTTAGTATACTTTAACTTATTGTTTGAACATTTATGTAATTTGTTGAAATTTCGTCTTTTTTGGTACAAAAGTAATCATCTTGGTTAAAAATTCAACTATTTGGTTAAAAATGTGTTTATTTTGTTCAAAATTCGTCTCTTTTGGAAAAAAAATATTTTTGTTATTCAAAAATGTATGCGTTTTGGTCAGAATTCGTCTCTTTTAGTAGGAAATTAAAATTCTTGGTAAAAAATCCATAATTTCAGATGATCAATTATTTGATTGGAAATACAACTGTATTGTAGAAAGATCGTCTTTTTGGCAGGAAAATTTAACATTTTAGATGAAATTTTTTTCTTTACCGATCGAAAAATCGTTCTTGATTGAAAATTCAACTCTTGTTGAAAACTCGTCTTTTTCATTTGATTGTTTTTTTGTTCTTGTAGAAATTTAATATATTTGGGTTGAAAATGCAACTTTTTGTTTGAAAATGAATCTGTTTTGATTGAGGGTTCGACCATTTCGTTGAAAATGTCTCGTTTTTAGTTTAATTCACCTGTTTTCGATTATAAATAAAAATCTTTTCTTGGTTAAAATATTAACTATTACATTTTGTGCTGGGAATTCATATCTTTTGGTGGAAACGAGGGTTGAAAATTCAACTGCAAGCGCTTGGTTGAAAATCTAACTATACTTTGTTAATTCATACGAAACAGTAAGATTTTACGAAATCGCATCTCCTCACCCAAAATCTTCTACTTAACAAAGGGGGGTACGTAATTCAAAATTTCTGAAAAGAACTTTACGCAATTTAAGAACGGCCCCTTGATGATTATTCTATAATCTCCAGTTTTTAGAATAATATTAATATTAATAATACAGGTAATGATACCTGGGTATATTTATAGGCTCTCATCTCGATCTAAAAAAATGGCTATTTTCGACTTGCTCTAGGTATTGTTTAAGCTTGTGCAAAAAATAATTTTATGATAAATGCATGAAATATTTTATTTTACAGTCGAAAACAGATGTGAGAGTCACAAGTGCGAGCACTTGTGTGTATTAACAGCCGAAAGCTCTGCTTGCCTTTGTAAAACTGGATTTCCCATAAGGATAACTGGAACGTGTAATAGTGATTTTTCAGTAGTTCATCTGGCATCGCAAAGACATGGAGATTCTTCTTCTTGGTATATATTTCTAATTATGTTCGCCATAATTGTATCACTTGCCATCGTTGGACTTGCAGGGTTCAAATACTATCCACGGAGAAAATGGCCTTTCATCTCTCTCCCCTCTTTTATGAATCGGATCAGTACAAACAGGTTCGTATTAAAAATTATAAATGACGATAATTAAAATACGTTTTTTATAATTAACCCTTAATTCGATAGTCTGGTTTGCTGAAGATCCAAAAAAATGTATTTAGCGTTGCAGATTTGAAAACAAGGAAATTCAGGGTTAAAGTTTTCAATCTACCTTTTTATGGTTGGTTATTTACAATAATGGATTTTTTCAGTCGACCACCCTACGAAAGTCAATTCCGTAGACAAAACAGCCGAGTTCAGATTTCAAGAGAATTCGCTAATCCGATGTTTAATCAAGGACAACAAATACAACAACAACAACAACTGCAACAACACCAGCAACAAGAACTACAACAACAAATACATCAGGTAAGTACACTACTTACAAATTGAGAAATTCATGTCCAGTTTATTATTTATTATAGTTCTTAGAAACATTTTTTGTTTTCGACAAATTACAAAATATTAAAAATCGGAGGTGTATTAACTATAACTAGAAAAGAATATTAAAATATTTACTACATTTTTTTGATATAACGGTATCCTGTCATTTGAGAGATCCGATTTATTTTCTTAACTGAAAATTTACATATTCCATTTTTGGCTGAAAATTGATCGTTTTAAGATTAAAATTCTTCCGTAAGAAATTCAAAAATTCCAAATCCAAAAATTATAAAAAAAGTATTCAATTTTTACTTTTTATTTTATTTTCATACATTTAGTATTTTAGTAGGAGCGGTACAACGAAAACTATCCAACTTTGGCTCAAATAGTTCAAAATGATACGAAAGTATGAAAATTGGTATATGGGTTGTTTGTAAGCTAAAAAAAGTTTTAGAATCTAAACATTTGTATTTGAACAGAAAAAAGACGATTTTTTTTCAACTTTTAAGGTTAAAGTTCTTAAAATTAATTAAAAAATTTTGTTTTGCATTTTTTATGTTTCGTTTTGAGTGCTCATTAATTTAAAGAGCGAATATTCCATATTATACATTTTTTCACAAGAGCAGGTATAATAACAGACTGAAAAAAATAATTAATAAAATAGCAATACAAATTTAACAGTAAAATTAACTTTTTGAATATAA
>CAKNWT010255833.1:0-12878 GCA_932066315.1 Andricus coriarius | reverse complement strand
GTATACATATATATATATCGGATCCCGGCAGTGGCAGCTGTTCACAACATTCAACAAGGACTAAACTCATATACCTGAGAGAGCCGGGATTTGTCGTTTCGCCTTCGAAACTATGACAGACCCAAAAATGGTGGAACTTTTAACCTCTATAAAAGCGGATACTGCTGATACTATGAAGGAAGCTAAGTCTGCTAAAAAAACAATCTCTAAACTGGAAGCCGATTTAGATTCATTTGTGAAAAAGTCACAGTTGCGAAAAGCTAAATGTGACAGGCTGGAAGAGAGTAATTCGAAATGTCCCCTATCAAAAGAAGTGTTCGTGCCAATAACCTCATTGTGCACAAACTTCCTGGCAACCAAAAAAAAAACAATGAAGACCTGCCAAGCTGTTTTGTTCACACTTTCTCAGAGGTGGATATATCTATCTCGGCTACGTATATTATGGATGCCTTTCGGTTGGAAAAGGGACAGGGTGATCGCCCTGTTTTGGTTAAATTGTGTTCTCGGTCCATAATAAACCACTCTCGGATTCAAAAATTGATCAACTCTAAGGGAAATCAAATCTAGAAAATACTTGTTTCATTGACAGTGTTCCTGATCCCTTGGTAAATCAAATAAACCAACTATCAGGACAGGGAGCCTGGTTTCCTAACTAGTGGCTGCAGAGAGTTCGAAGGGCAATATAGATGTCAGCGGCATGCAATGGGTAAGCGCGGGCTTTTGTATCATCTTCTGGAATGTGTGTGGATTAATTAATTTTTCGGAGCTTGCCTCTTCAATCACCGATAATGATATAGTATGCCTCGCTGAGACGTGGTCCAGGTCATCGGCAATAGCTTCTCCGGCCTGGCTTCAGAATTATACTTGCGTAGTAAGTATAGCTTCTAGAGATAGTAATAGATGAATACCTAGTGGAGATTTATCTATATACGTTAATCGCTCATATTTCGGCTATGAAATTCTAGTCATTACTTCTAATTAGATTTTTAATAAGTGCTGGCACCAAGAATTTAAAGTTGGGTTGCCAGGCTGCTGCTGAAACGCTGGAGATGTTGATTGATAGAATTTGCTCAGTGTATCCGAATATCCCAATTGGGGGGGGGGGGGGGGATTCCACCTTAACTCTCGTATAGGGGAACTGAATCAGTGAAGAAATGAATCATTACCATAGGATTTGGCAGTTTCTCCTTACCATTTATCCTTGAACAAAGAGATCAACCCCAGAGGTGAGGCATTATAAAATTGTTTGCAGGGGTACCTACAAATACCTAGGCGTGGCTCAAAGCCACATTCCGGACGTAATGACAGTGAAGGAGTCTCTCCGAAGCAGATACAAGAATCTTTTTCAACAGATTTAGTCTTCAAAACTGTCGGCGTTAAACAAGGTATTCGCGTCTAACATGCTTGCCGTCCCGCTTCTACTCTACTCGTTTGGGGTGGTTCAATGGATGAAGAACGAGCTTACGGCCCTTGATATCGCCACACGTAAGATCATGCATATGCATAAAAACTTGCATATCAATTCGTCCGTTCCACGATTATACATCCCACGCCCTAGAGGCGAACACGGACTTCATAATCTCGAATGTCTACATAACCGAATTGTTTTAAGTACAGCTTACATCGCTATCAATGGCAGAAGTCCTTTCCTAAAAATGGTCAGGAAACGCGAGATGATTGGCAAAGGAGCGTTCCTTTACAAAGCTGCGGAGCAGGCGGCCGAGACCCTTGGCCTGAATTTTAACGTCAGAAGTGAGGAAAGTGCATTACTCCATCTAGATGCTTCACTTCTGAAAGCCGAAGTGAAGAAAGCGGAAGTTCGAAAATTCCATCAAGAGCTACTCGATAAGCAAATGCACGGAAACTTTCACAGAAATGTAGAAAAATAGTCCTTGTCGAAGGATCAATCTCTTGCTTTCTTCAGATCATCAGGGCTTAATTCAGGTACAGGGGGCTTAATTGCATGCCAGCACGGTGTCATTTCCACCTTAGTATACCGTGACCGCATTTTATGTTAAGAAGTTCCCAGCAATACGTGCAGGGCGTGTCATGCACATGCTGAGGACTTAGAACGCATACCATCCGGGTGTCCCACTCACGTGGGAACGTATTTTTACAGACATAATGGGGCCCTAAGAGTGCTTTAATGCCATCTTTATCGCACTTACGATTTGGCCGCGACGCTACCGTGCCGAACGCTCCGAGGGAAATAGAGTCGATTATCCAAAACGAGATGTGCCAAATTTTCTGGAACTATGATTTTCGGACAGCAGTCTCCGTTGCACACTCCAGACCTGACATTGTTCTCCAAGACTTTGAGAAACGAACCATATTCGTGATCGAATTCTCGGCCCCGTCCGAATACACCATCACTGCCAAGGAGAAAGAAAAGACGGTAAGGCATCAAGACCTTAAAAGGGAGCTGCGAAGACTGTACCCAAAATATTCGGTGCAAGTAATTATCCTTGCGATCGGTGCTCTAGGAGGTGCAAAAGTATCACTGGTTCGTAACATTAAAGCCATACCCGCGTGCCAAAAATATGCCAAGGCACTTTCGAGATGGATACAGGAAGCTGTCATCCTTAGGTCGCTTCGTGTGCTCAAGACACACGAGAGTTTCGCCGGATTGTCGTTGTGATTTCATCGTGCCCTGTGGCCATCAATCGCACAGTCGTGAGACCTGGCCAAAGGTGTGATTTACCAGGGTTCTACTGGGAGCCGATGTCATTTCTAGATGGCAGTTGCTCCCAGTCGGACCCTGCGATGGCATCCCTCACCTCGCCTCTAAAAACACTGCGCACTCTATTTCGTGCACACTCAAACTGTTGTCAAATAAATTGTGAAATGATGGTTCCTTAATTCAGGTAATTTTCAGAAATACGTTCAATTTAATTAATTGTGTTAACGAATAATGACCGTAAATTATGCTAAATACCTACATACAATTTCAAAGGTAGAGCTAAATGAAAATTTGTTGAAGAATGAAAAGTATCAAAATCAAGAATTTAATAATAATCACATTAACTCATTCAGATAGGGCAGGGCTCTCCAGAAGGCAGTCATTGACTGCAAAGACTGCCGGTGGCAGTCTAGAGACTAGGTCAAACAGGACACAATAAATTTTCGTCCAACTTGTCCTTCTACTCGTCCATAATCGCTTAAGGGCATGTGATACTTTAAAAATTATCGATTTTAGCAGTGTTAGGTTCTCCGGCTTTTTTCCTACAATAATAAAGATTTTGCCTTAAAAATTTGGGGACTGATAGCGAACATGCTAACGGACGTCCCCGAACTCTTCTGTTGTGGAATAATTAAAAAAAATTTCATTTTGCTAAATTTGATTAATATGTGTGTATGTTGAGGTAATGTGTGTTACAATTCTCCCCGCAGCTTTAATTCCAAATTACACAATATTTTTGGTCGAAAACTTAGGACAAGTAATAAAACATAGTAACTAATGTCCCGGAACTAAGCTTGTTTGTAGGCAATCCAAAAAATATATTTCATAAATAATTCAATTTATGCTCGTTAGGACGCCCTCTATGCCACTCGGTACAACAGACACCGTCATTATCGGAATGACAGAGACTTGACAACCAATCCTAACCTCCAAATAGTGCATATACAGAAAAATTTTATTTAGCAGAATATATTTTTTTGCTATTATCCCTTAAAAAAGTGTTCGGGGACGTCCGTTATTCTATTTTATAGCATCTCCGAATTCAGTTTTTAAAAATTTTAAGTTTTGTGGACAAACACCCGGGAGAACTGAACAAGATTGAAGTATCACATGCCCTTAAGGTAAATTACAGTTTGAAATGAAAAAATTGTATGTATTGTGAATTCCAGTAGAAAAAAATTAGACTCTTCGATGTGAATAATAAGCCGTAACAAGCCGTGACCGTAACGTTCGTAAACCTAACTAGGATTTCTGAAAAACCAAGAAAAAAATAAAATAAAAACTTCCTGGCAGCTAGAAACTTGTCGTGGCAGTCAACATAACTGAAAGAGGTGAGCCCTGAGGTAGGATGTCTAAAGAAATTTCTTTCTTTTTGTATTTGCTTAAACTTACATAGGAAATTCCATTCTTTTGGTGAGACAATGGCCTCCTACTTCTGTTAGATTTAGAAGAAAAATTAGAGATCGCTGCATATGTTCTCAGGCCGAAAACACAACTTCATACCTTTATTAAATTTATATTTTTACAATCGTAACTATCCCTTTGTTCAATGCATTAAATCCTTTATCAGGGTTTCATGTGATCATCAAATTTTGACATAAATTCCTTGAACACCGTGAATTCTGTGAATTACTTGAACTCCGGAAATTACCGTATGTCCCAAGACACACACATTTTTTTAAACCCATTTTTGTTTAATGATGTCTGCTGCGAGAGAAATAATAGTACTATTTAATTTTACGGAAATGATTACATAGAGTCCATGAGTTAGACCATTTTTTTCTTAGCCCTATTTGTTATGTAGTATAGTTAAATGCGTGAGCGCGTGTCATACGATGTAATTGTTGATTTATATCACAAAACAAATAGGGTTGCGAAAAAAATTGTCTAACACATTGACTATGTGATGTTACCCATAGAATCGAATGTTGCTGTTAGTTTTTTTGTAAGTCATATTTTTAAGCAAGTTATTACAACAATCGAAAATTGAAGCGTACTCTACAAAAGTGCATAAAATATGTGCTACTTGTCATAAGGGTCACATAATATGTGAATATAGGAACAAAATGATCCCCATGCTTCAATTGTGATTCTTGTTCATGAAAAATGATCTTTTATTTAAATGTTCTTATGCCAACATAAACCTGTCTACTAGGTTAATTGCTGCTGTGGAGGAATTTGTCCGAAAAAATCAATTTCTGGACCACTGTGCGCTCGTCCAACCTGACACAATTCACGCTTTTGCAGGGTTGATAAATCGACGCAAAACTACATTCGGCGTCGGCGCACCCTTAGCTAAACCTATTGGAAAAAATTTGCGAACTGTTACGCTGACTTCATTCAGATTTCAACGTTTCGCTATTTTAAGATTTTTCTTTTAATTTTGAATACAATTTTATAATGTTGAAAGATTTCATTCAAAACTCCTAACACTATAGTTCAAAATTGTCAAACTTATAAAGTATCAAACTGAAATTATCAATATTTTTCACGTCTTCAATTTGAAATTATTTAACAACGAAGGATGTACATGGGAAAATGTTCAGTAATGTTTAAATTCACATTTTTTAAATGTCAAGTGTTCTTAATTCAACTTGTTCAATTCCAATTTGAAATTATTCGATTAGGTTCGTTCTGAAATTGTCAAATTCCAGTTTTGAGAATAAAACATGATATTACAATTTATACCTCAAATTCAATTATTCAATAGGGTTTTCTACTGAAACTAATAATTTGAAAACATCCCGATCAGAAAGTAGGATCACCGTCATTTTCCGGTTTCCGGTTTCAGTGGCCACCCTGTTTCTATAATTATCTTACCATTATCGGTTTAAGATCAACTCTTAGAGGTGATGCAGCAATACAGGTGAGCGCCTTAACAGTTGTAAGTCGAGTGATTTCGTTTCTTAGTCTATCGAGGAAGATGGGAAGACAAACGGCTAGTTCATCGTGCAAAGTATCGCCCAGATGTGCCAAAATCTGACCCATGCAAGCGATCGCTCGCTCCTTTACTTCCTGATCTATATCCGCTGTTCTTAATCTCATTAGCGTGGAGCGATAGATGTCAGTCGACAGAGAATTGAAAGCGAAATTGTACGGTTTATCTGAAAATAAAACAAAAATATATTTTGCATTAAAAACTGACCTCAACTTTTTTTAAATAAAAATCTTAACATCAGTTTTGACAATTTATATTACCATGAGGTCTAATAACTTGCACCAATTCTTGCAATACTAGAAGTGCTTCTGCGGTTATTTTATAGAATGGATCTCCAACTGCTACGATAATCGGAGGAGCCAAAATCGACATGTGAGCATGGAAAGCTTCTGGTTGATGTGTAACAAGAAGAGTGTGAACGAAAGCCAGAGTGTCGATTTTCATATTCGACGACGAATTTTTCTCTCCCAGCGAGTATTGTATACCTGAAATTAACGCAGGGATGTGATTTGTCAAAGCGCCTGGTAAGACCAGCACCAACTCTTTAAGAAGCGATAAGCAATCTTGTCTCGTTTTGATGCTTTTTTCCTTCATTTGTCGATGGACCGCCTTTACGATGAGAGGAACTTGCTGCTGAAACAATGTAACTGGACCATCCTCATCTTCCATCGAATCTGGATCAAGAGAAACGCCCGTAGCTGGCTTAGTTTGTCTCAGCAGAGTAATATAGGCATGGAAAATGTCAGACTTCACGTTCTCTTCTCTTTCTAAAATTGAGGAAAGTAAAGGAGTTAAAAAAACATTAGTCATCGGTTCGTTGCATGATTTTAAAATTATGATAAAACTATAAAATTGAAAATATAAACCTTTGAATCTGGCGATAAGAGCGGGCGAAATGATTTTATAGAACTCTGACAAAAGCTCCCTTCTGCTAGAAACGACAGCTTCCAGACATTTCGCCGATGCTCTGCGAACTTTCCAGCTCATATCGTCATCATCCGAATACTCATCCTCAGCGTCTTCCTCACCATCTTCTTCTGTCTCCATCACGACTCCCTCTCCATCTGATCCTTCGTTTTCATCACCATCGTAGTTGTAATTTGGATCATATGTAATGTACGTCAGGCAGATTTTTATGATCTACAAATTTTGAAATAAGGCTTTAGAAAATAAGAAATATGTAATATTAAATTTTGTATCTAATATTTGAAAACTGTATTTAAGGTTTGGAAGTGGAAAAAAATGATAATAAGCTAAATAGTCCTTGAAAGCCATCGATAGGGAGTGTTAAATCATTTCCCAAAATTCACTAAAATTTGTTGGGGAGCTCGAGCCGCCATTTGCGAAAATGGCGGGTTGTTTCACGTTTGCCGGATTTTCCTTTAAAAATGGCTGTTTTGAGCACAAAACTAGTTCTATCATAAAATATTGTGAATAGTCTTCTACATAAAAAAGGTTATATTAAATATTGCCATAAAGGCAGCGGTTTGCCTACAAAATTTAAAAGTTTTAACATTTTTCAAAAGATGCTTTTGTTTGCAATTTGTGAGAAATTGCCACAGTGAAAACCAGTGAAATTTACTGTTTCAGGTATGACTGAAGGTAATCTATTAAGTAATGCCAACCATTTCGCTCTAACTATATTATTTATTTAAAACTGCAAATTATTTT
Source organism: Andricus coriarius (assembly GCA_932066315.1). Classification (NCBI taxonomy): domain Eukaryota; kingdom Metazoa; phylum Arthropoda; class Insecta; order Hymenoptera; family Cynipidae; genus Andricus; species Andricus coriarius. The sequence continues at coordinate 5,589 of CAKNWT010255833.1, read as the reverse complement.
AATCATTATTAAACCTAAATTTGAAGAAGTTGCTTTCATTTCTCGAGGAGCCCGACTTTTTGCTTAAACGGTAGAAAATGTAATGTATCCCTTATAAATTATGTTAACACTTTCCAAATGCTTTTGACTTTCAAGCTCCATCTCCCAGGGCCTAGACTCGACCAGATCAAGTATCGCATAGGCAGACCAGAATATAGGCGTTCCTCTTTTGCCACAGGCAAATACATGAGTGAAACAGAGAGTGTAACAGGAACAAAACGTACTTAGATCGGCTCACGTACGGTCAAGCACAGAAATTTCTAATTTTTCAACAAAAATTCCAGGAATTTTAGCTAATTCATATTGTAAAAAGTAGAGGTCTGCGCCGACGTCACTTTGATCGGCGGCGGCGTTTTGATCGGTGACTGGCGGCGTGCCGACGTGACGCAGTTCTCAATTTTCAGCCAGCGACCTGGCGGAGTTATGTCGGCGTGTGTTTCTAAAATAGTCTTTTTTTATTTTTTTATAAATAGGAAGAAAATGAAAAAAAATGTATTTATAAAATTTAAGAAGTGAAGGTAAGTTATAAAGGTCTGCATAGTAATCTTTTCAAGTGTAGAATTCATTTGCGCGATTCTGCTTCTTGATCCTTTTATCGGTTGAGGATCTTCCAGTTTCACGAAATACAAGCACCTGTCCGAAATTTGAGGTTAGATTACCATTGACCTGACATTTAGGATATTTTATTTTAAATCGTGAAACTGAAAGGTAGTGAATCGACAAAAGAATGCAACATGACATAGATTCTACACTTGAGAAATATTACTATTTGTAGATTTATGACTTTTAAGTTTATAATATTTTCTCGAAAACGTAGTTCGACGTATTCCCATGTCGCCATGTCAAAGGTCTCAATTCAAGGCTTCCCGCTCTTCGGGCCTCTTTTTCTACAGCCAACGGGAAATAAAGGTGACAGGAAATAAGAGATACAGAAATATGTGAGTTCCTACTGTATTTTATTTGGAAATGAAGTTCAATAAAATACCATGAATTTAATTTTTACATCAGTAACTTTTATTTGTACACGGCTTCGCATGGGGGCCGTCTCACGTTACAGATTAAATAATGGTGCAACTCTAAAACATTTACATGCAACTTTGGAAAAACAATCGAAAATGACATCGCGTGCACACCTATGTGCCCACCTGCTTTAGTGTAAGATCAAAGTAATCAGTACATGCATCGTAAACTACGACCCAAGAGACATTTATGTGTAAATATATTCGATGAACGTTAACCTAAAATAAAATGATTTCAAAAAGTTTTCAACGATTTCCAAAAAATGGCCCGAAGATGCATATCGCTGTCTAAGCTGTTTACACATCAGAAACCCAAAATTAAAAACTGAAAGGGAGATGCAAAAAAATATAGTAAAAATTACGGAACAACATATTCCGGGTCAAAATTAATCCACAAAATCTTAAAAAAGCAATACTGGAAGCAATAAAAAAAGAAAAAATCTGAACTTGATAAAACGCAAATTTTTTATCATTATAAAATTTGTATTGCTTTTCTTAATTTTTAATACATGTATATGGTGCATATACTTTCTTACAAATATAAAATTGTTTGAAATATTCATTTTTATAAGAACATTAGCAACAATCACACTCAGTAATTGGTTCACGATTTTGTGAACGAAGTCTTCCCTTCTGGCAGTAAATATATAGAAATCTTATCACTATTAATCATTTTCTATCTCTAATATAGAAACGGAGAAAGAAATTTATCCCATCCTATTTATCGTCTACCCACATTCCACCTGCATATCTTTCTATGACCTGTTTATCCAGCTTTACTTCGTTGACTCACCAGTCAGGTCGGTGCACCCTACTCCCTTCTCACACTTTTCCTGGTCCCTTGGATTTTCTGAAAATTTTAGTAAGATATTCGAATGAACGCAGATTATTGAATGAGGGCGAGGCTCACTTTTCTCTTACTCTAGCTTACGGTGCGTTTCTCTCCCTCGAACTAAAGGAGTATTGAAACGTAAAGCTCTTGCCAACACCTGACTTGATTAGAAATTTGTTACAAACATTTTTCACCACATATTTTCTTTATCTATTTCTCGTTTTTTGTCAGGACATCTTGCAATAATCAAATCATCATAAATTTGTTGTTAATTCATTCTTTATTCGATAAATAAATAAAATCAGAAGAATGATTCACTGATATTATTTTTTTGTTGTCGTAGGCAAATATAATTACATGTTTATGAAGTAATATTATTTAAATCATATAAGAATCATCACACATCAATTGAAAAAGACAATATTGCACTCCAGATGATCTATAATGATAATGAAATATGTTTATAATATTTACAAATTACATCAATTGAATTCTATCACAATATGTACAATATAAATACAATATATATCAAACGTTTTCGACCCATTGCTGAAGATAAAATTAATGTACACGCAGATATAAGTTTGGAAATTCGTATCGTCTTTAATTTTTATATACAAATACATGATGAAATATTTTTGTAATAATCAAAAATTACATAAATTGAATTCCATTTTCAGATATAATTATTCTTAGAATATCTCGGTTTTCCCTGCGCACATAAATTACTCATGCTTTTTCCAAATGGAACTCTTTTGCATTGTAAACTTTTGAAATTAAAGGTTAAAACAGGTATACAATTTCGAAAACTCTTAATTAAACGGTTAATAATTCCACGTATGAAATGAAAGGTTTTAACGCTTTTCAATCAAATAGAATTTTTAACTAAACGCCTCTGAACTGCAAAGACTTAAATGTGAAACTTTGATACATTCAACAGTAGATTTTTGGTTACAAACTGTAAAACCATATGTACATATACACGTTTTTATCCCACCTTTGTATCCCCCTGCCTCCACCTGTAATAGACTGTAATATTTCCTTCGAACATTTTTTTGTATTATGTTTGAAAACATAATAGACGTTTTCGAAATAAAAATAGGTTTTTTTCAGATCAAGTGCTGTATAGAAAATTACCTTAAAATGTTCCAAATTTTTCTGGTAATTTTATGGAAACTTGTTTATTCACTTGCAACCTTTCAACAATTTTTTTAGTCTTCTAAGGTCTTCGTTTGAAATCTTTAAAAAAATGTGCATATTTTTAAATATTTTGGTTAAAAATTCGTTTTTTCGTTAAATTGACCCCATTTTTATTTTTATTTTATTTTTTAATCTTGCCAAATTGAAACATTAAGCTTTAAAATCTTCTACTTTTTTCAAAATTTAATTAAATCTTCTGAAATTCTTTAAAATGTTTTTTAATCTTCTCTTGAAGTTCAATTTTCAAAACAAAACATCATAAAAAAATATTCCCACAAATCTGAAAAAAATTCTTTTTTCAATTCTTTCAAAATTTATAAACCTTCTAAGATTTCAAAATTATTCAAATTTTTCGGCAATTTCTTTTGTTACATTCTGCACAATTAAAAAAAATGTTTCAGCTTCTTTTAGACAATTTCAGAAATCCTTTGAAATGTTGCAAAATTAGGCTCTTAACCAAAAGTATCCGAGTAGAGGTAGGTAAAGAGTCCTTATTCCTATATAGTTGCTGTAGAATACTGTATGTTTTCCTCGAGATGCTCTGTACCTGTTCTTTCGAAGACAAGGTACGGTTATGGAAATATCCCAGATCTTTAACTACTTCTGAGAAACGGAGAGCGAGATTCTCGATACAAAGTGGTGGAAATGATGCCAATGTTTCAAGTGACGGAGATGAAGTAGGTCCAACAACAATTGCCTGAGTTTTCCCGGGTTAAGAGTAAGTCCATTCTTCCAGGCCCAGAGGATCACACGATCAATATCCTCCTGGACTAGAACAAGTAATCTACTTAGCGAAGAAATTGATCCCGACAAATAAATTTTAAAATCATCAGCATATTTGTGGTAGTTGCAATGTTGAAGTTCACTTCCAAGATCAGATGTGAACAAATTGAAGAGGGCGGGTGCCAGAATGGAGCCCTGTGGAACCCCACACTTGACCTCACCCCAATCAGAAAGCCCACTACTTCTATTAATAATTCTGTGAGACCGATTATTAAAATAGGATGTAAACCATTTTATGACAGAGTTTGATACGTTGAAAGATTTTAGCTTTTGTAGGAGTAACTTATGGTTAACCATATCAAATGCCCTTGAAAAATCAAACAGAACAACAATCGTGATCTCCCTGTTATCCATTGCTAATTTGAGATCCGTCGTTACCTTAAGGGAAGCAGTAAGAGTGCTATGTTTTGCATGAAACCCTGATTGCATTGGGTCAATGGCCTGAGATAGTTCAAGAAATCTGGAAAGTTGCATGTAAACAATTTTTTCAAGTGGTTTAGAGAGTGCGCATAAAATAGAAATTGGCCGGAAGTCTTTCGGGGTAGTAGGTTTGGAAATTTTGGGAATTGGGCAAATAACAGCCTTTTTCCAGATATCTGGGAAGATACCGACCTGAAGGGAAGCATTATAAATATGCAATAGGATAGGAAAGATTATAGGTAGGGCAAGTTTAATCATTTTGATTGATATTCCATCAGTCCCAATGGCATTTGATTTGATTTCAAGCATTTTTTCCAAAAGTATTTCAGGTGTGATGTCATCGAAAAAGAAGTCAGAGTCATTAAATGTTGAATTAAGAGAGTTAGTGGAAGATGATGATGTTAAGTCTACAACTGGGAATGTAAAAAAAGTCTTTAGAAAGTCATCAGGCGGAAAATTACTATCTATAGATTCTTGCTTGGGCGGGATTAGGTGTAAACGTCTAAGGAGATGCCAAATGTCCTCTTTTTTGTCTCTATGTGCAATCTCATTATAATTGTATTGATTGAACGCGTCTCTAATCTTAGTTTGAACTAGGTTTCTGAGTTTACGAAATTGAGCTAGTATTATACTGTTTTTTGTTCTTTTTGCAAGTCGGCGCTTGCCATCACGTTCCCTCATCAGATTTTTAATTTCAGATGTAATCCAGGGGGCAGCCTTATCAAAGTTTTTGGGAACATGTAGGGGAGAAAATTTGTTAAATGCGGTGACTAGGTAATTAGTCAGAGCGTCGATTTTATTATTTATATCTGTATCTAGTAATATTTTTTCCCAATCATACGTCATTAGATGTTCGTGGATTGTATGTTCATCAATTTTAGAAAGATTCCGCACTAATCTTGGGGTTGGTTTTAAACTTTTAAAGGAAAATTTATAGGTAATTTTAATCAAGTCATGATTAGAGAGAAAAGGAATAGCGTGTTGTTCGTAGGAGACGACCTTATCAATATCGTCCACAATTATTAAGTCAATACGAGTACTGGAACGTTCAGTATGGTGAGTGGAATCATGAGGTACAATCGAGAGTCCCGAAGAGTATACCAATGATGTTAGATATTTAGAATGATTGGAAGTAAGATTTAAATTAGTGTTAAAATCTCCAGCAAGTATAATGTTATTAAAGTTAGGAATAAGTGAAAACATTATCGATTCTAGATCTGTGCCATAGGAGGCATTGGGTGGTTTATAGACCACTCCCACTAAAATACTATCAGAAGTTGATTTAACTTCAACAAA
>CAKNWT010255832.1:0-10005 GCA_932066315.1 Andricus coriarius | reverse complement strand
TACTTTTATTTAGTGACTTAATAAGTATCATCTACTGAGAGAGAAGGATGGTCTATATATTTGAATATTTTCTCAAGTTCTACAAAATAAACCGAAACTTAAAAATGTTAAAATGTCTACGGGGGACTTGGCTTTAATCTTCAGCCCTGAGAATGTTGACGTCCCTCGCGACTCTCATTTTACCTTCCTATTGTGTAATCCCTCTCCTAATGAGAGTGAAAATCTCTTTAAAAATTCTGCAATCTATACATTCTTTTAAGTGAATAGTTAATATCACACAAAAGTAACCTTTATATCATTAATTTGATTAAAATTTACAATACTTTGCGTTATTTTATAATATACTGGTACGAAAATAATATAACACTTATATCAATTATTACATATCAGAATTTTAACTTTTGGTTTTGAGATTTTACATAACTATTTTGTATTATTTATAATTCTGTATTGTATTAAATCCTAAAATAATTGTAAACTTTATCTAAATGCAGTATTGTCCTCCATTTACCTAACTAATTGGGTAAATTTTAATGAACAAATTTTCTCCGTGCAGAAATTGCACACCAATTAAACTTCATACTTATCAAATGAAGCATAAAATTATAATGTGATTTTATGAAGATAAGAAATTTCTTATGATCCATAAAATCACAAATCACATTTGTTAAGTAAGAAGTTTAATGGGTGTGAATTTTCTATATTATTTTAATGAAAATAATACAATTATTATCCAAACTGTTTTCATTGCTGAAATATTAAGAAAAATTCAGCACTGTGTACTGTTGAAACACGAAACAATACAATTATATCATTGTGAACATTATATATTTTAAATGTATAGTTTTGGACACTATAAGAAAACATGGCAAATGAATTGGTAAAACACAAAAAATAAACTCAAATTGGCTGCCAATGTGAAAATTTATATTTAGCAATTTTACAGAGCGAACTTATTTGTCGCAACGTTTTTCAAGCTCAAGGAAACTATTTTCAACATAATAGTTTGCCATTTTTACAACAATATGAAGTCATTTAAAGTGCAATCGCTGTTCCAATTCAAAATCTTACGTCTCTTTGTATATACATAAACGTAGATAATTGTGTGTACATTGGATTACCCATAAACGAAAAAGAGCTTGGATAAAAATATTAGCACTTTAATATCTGGATTCTAGTTTCATTAATATCCTTGCACATTAAAATTGCATTATAATTAATATAAAATTAGATAATTACCAGTATTAATTATTTTTATATAATTGGTTAGAAAGTAGATAATCAATCTCCATGTCATTATTAAATATTTTTAAAAAGAGAATAATTATTATTATTAATTTGCATTAATAATTTTACATTCTGAGACTAATACAGAGAGAAAATAGAGGTTTAAATGAGGACTTAGAAAATTTCACAAAAATTCAATGAGTCTAAAAGAGGATCAAAAGGGTACTAAATAGGACCTAAGAGAACTTAACGAGGATGTCGAAGACTAAAGAGAACCAAACTAGGATATATTAAGCACTATGGAGCATCAACAGAGAACCTATATTTCGAATCGGGTAGCTGGTGACAAGGAGCCAGACATGATGGTCTTGAAGAGATATTGAAGACGTTCAAGTCAAAATCAAGACCATATATTTTTACCTGGGAGTGCCTAATTTCTGTCAAAGACTTTTCAATCTGTTTCCGCCAAAGCCGTTTTTTCATAATTACTTTTCTGACACGTATTCTAAAACAAAAATTACATCACATCATTATTTTTCAAATCGAAGAAAGCTATTTTATGTAAAAAACTAATGTCAAATTCAACAAACACGGGTGTTATTTGTAATAGTCGCCATGCCCCGTACCGGCACCATACTCTGCTCTCCCCTATACATATTAATGAATGAGCCAGATATAGGTTAAGGAAAGAATAGGATAGAAATGAGCAGCATTCTTGTGAAAAATAATACAAAAATTATTCGGACGGGATAAATCTAATACAAAAATATATGATATGAATGATTTTGATATGCAATAAAACGCAAGGATAAAAATGGATCGAATCAGGTATGTTTAGCAGAAAATAAAATATAAATGGAGAGAGTGAGATAAATTTATAATAATAGACTGGAATACAGAAATTGTCGGAATGAGACGGATTGAAAAGTAATAGATTAGATTGTGTGTACGTGATCCTAGATATATTGCCACCCCTATGTACAATAAATTCTAATTAATAAAAAATAAAACATTAATATATTTAAACCAAACTTTAGGAGAAATGAATTACAACCAAGAACATATATACTTTCTGAATAAGATATAGTATCAGAAATCAGTAAAACTATGTGTAAATAATCATGGCGTGGCATGAGCGAGTTGAACTTTTTTTTTAGCGTGCAGAAGATGAATGTTCCTGCGACAACCGGGAAGGGTGGTCGCTTTAACAGAGAAAGTGGAGAAGGAGGATTGGGTCGACCTCTTCTCCCTTTTCGGTGTTTTTGCAAGTTCCGTTATCTTCCCTTTGTTCTAGGGCTCTGGCACTCTTTGTCTGCAGTCTTCCATTTTCCATGGTGTCCGAGTTACTCAGGCATTGTTTCCTTTTACCCTGAAAAAATTTCGCAAGGCTCTTTTCTTTTTTGGCTTTATTCTTTATGTTTTCTTTCTCTCCCCGAAGCTGTAGGTCGCCGTCCAAAATTAATCGACGCTCGGCAGTTGGCTTGTTAGGGGGATCTGTTTAAAATTCCACAATCAGAAACCTTGGCTGATTAACGATTTAAGCTCCCGCGATCCTTCCGAGATAAGAAATGAGCGACAAAAGGGGGAGAAAAGAAGATTCATACAACAGGCGCTTCTCTTTTGGGCATATATTCAGAGTTTTTGTTTCCGCACTGCAAAAATACGTAGAAAGGAAGAGTTCAGGATTAACGTTTTGGAAAAATATGTATTATATACATTGGACGTTTATAGGGTATCGAACAGTCTAATATTTTTCGTTCGTAGAACATTATAATAACGTCTTTTAATATTTTTACATGCAGTGGTAGCAATAAAAATGAAATATTTTCATAAAAGTGGTATAAAAGAGTGGACGGAAAGTTACACATATTAATAAATTAAAAAACCGGTTGAACAACCAGTACAGGGTCCCACTGAAAGCGACTGCCATCTAAAAATGACACCGGCTCCTAGTAGAACCGCGGTAAATCACACATATGGCCACGTCTCACGACCGTGAAATAGGTGGCTATATATATGATACATAACCGAATGTGGAATGGATGGGTATAGAACTATATAAACTATATAGTTATAGGACTATCGATCGCGTTTGGAGTGGAAATATAGGAAAATGGTGGCTCATTGGTCAGTTGCAGAACACACCCCACGTGATGTGAGGGGGTTGATCCTGGAACATGAGGGTGATCAAGAAAGGGAGTTCTAACCCCATGCTGCACTCTTTGGAAAAGAATCGAGATAGACACGACTTGGCTCATTTTCCGAAATTATATGGCTTCTCGCATTTCGCATGGTGGGATATTATGTGTTCCACCTTTACTTTTGTGGTTTTATAAATTCTCAATAAATTTCCTATAGTTCAATTCTGGGTTTAAGACTAAGGTACTAGTCTGCATTCGAGAAAAATCTGTTCCGAATTTAGCATTGTATCATTTTCGTAAGCAAATTTTTGATGCGATATAGGGATGAGAAGCGAAGCATTTTTGCATGCGAAATAGTGCGATTATAGTATGACAGTGATCAATATGAAAATAGTAAGACGTCGTTCGAAAAACGTAAGAAATTCATAGTTTCTAGTATGGCTTTTTAGCGTTTCGACAATAGGCGAGACCCGCATCCACGCGAGCTAGCGTTAAAACGCAAAAAGCCATACATAGCGAGTATGGACTTGGTGCGTTTTTCGTACTGAAGTATTGGATAATGCCATACTAAAATCGCGAGGATTCGAGCAAGAGAAGCCAGGCGCATTTGTTGCGATTTAATTAATACGATTCCATTCGAAATTAGGAAAAGATTCACCTCGGTATGATTTTTGATGGAGAATAAAATCAGAAGGTTGCAAAAATGACTCAATTCACTAGAAAGCACAGTATTTCCAACGAGAGATGAAAGAAATAAGAAAATTTTTGATGAAAAATAATAATTATTATAAAATACTGATTAATTTACCAAAGTTTTATTATAGACCCATGAAAAAAGAAAAACCCGAACGAATACTTTGGTGAGTCTTTTTTCATGCGGATAAGAGGATTTTTTTCTAAATTGAAATGAAGATTTAGAATCAATACCCAAAATTTGAATGATTTTATTCTTCCAACTACAGCTCCGATTATGATGTCGCAAATCATCAACCTCTGATTAACTAGAAATTGTTTCATTTTTGTTTCATATTTGTTTAAACAAATTGAAGGTTTCGAGTTAATTCTAACATTTCTAACATATTTGACATGAAATTTGCAAATTTTTAGTCATTGAAAGATCAAGCAAAACTATCTATATAGATAGTTTTGCTTCTAGTTATATATATTAAAGCTATATATATAAGTTATATATCGCACATTGGATAAAATTATTAATTCATAATCGGCTATATCCACTACCTCTTAAAAGATTTTGATGTGATGGGTATGACTATGCCTGTTTTTTCAATTCCCTTGTGCATAATATACCATGCCAACCCCCGGCAAGTTACATTGTGGCAAGTCACATTTCGGCAAGTCACATTGCGGTAATTCACGTTAGTGGCAAGTCACATTTGCGACAAGTCACATTACAACAACTCTTATTCGGAAAAATTTGAAGTCTAGAAAAAATTTGCAAAAGTGCGGAAAGATACCCCTCTCACAAAAATAATGTATTTTAAACCCCTACCGATTTCTAACGCCCCGTGGTGGGAGGGGAGAACTTAAATAACTTCTTAAATATGGATCTTAATTATTTTTAGACAAATTTTATAAGCAAATACTTCACCGCTGTGCTTAACTGTTGAAACAATTTTTTTTCCAAAATAAAATTCTGAAAATTTACTATGAGACCAATAATTAGTAGCAACGTATTTTTTTAAGTTAAATATTTTAAATTGCAGATGAAAATAGTCAAATCCACATACTGCTATATCCATCGTATATCCCTAATACGAAAATAAATGACTTAATTTCTTCAAGAAAATAACAGACAGGAAATAAAAGGCCTATCACTTTTCACCTGGCATATGTTTTCGCAAAGGTAACCTTCAATAGTCTTCTGGGACTGATACGAGAACTGTAAGAAAATCAAACTAAATCTGCCTGAGGCACGACCGAAGGTCTTCTTATAATTTGTAAACAAAAAAGAGTGGCTAATCTGAAAGTATATAATCTAATTGCATCCATCAGCAGGAGTATATTAAGATTAAGCGGTGCCCTCTGCGGGGACCATTTTATAAAGAGAAGAGAGTAATCGCTTGGCACACTTGGCACGAGAGTGAAAAGAGGGAGAAAAGGAAAAATCCCTTTACCGGCGCCGCGCGGCAGAGGCCTTCGTAATGAAAACATGAATACTTGAAGCCCCTTTATGCCGCTCCACCCCGAGACCATCCGACTCATCCCACCTACCAACTATATAATTATATCGTTGCCCTCGGGCTAGGCTCGATCCAGAGTCGGCTCAATCTTGTGGGGGAAAAGAAACGACACGACGATGGAAAGGGAATAGAAAAGGGGGAAAAAGAGAGTGCGAGGGAGGGACAGGCTGAAGAGCGCCATTTCTGTCCCCTAAATAATTAATTCTTGCAGCGCCGCTGGCTTAAGCTAGCGCGACAGAGGGAAAGGGGAGAAAAAGTTTCTGCGTCAGGGCCGCCCCCACTTTCCACCACCCTCTATCATATCTGTAAGACAGTACAGAAGTACTTAGGAGGAACAAGTTTCGGATTAAAAAATATATCGAGGGGCGACTATACTTAAGAAAGGTCCCTAGAAGGAAGTCCCTTGTCCTAACTGTAATTTGCCTGATTTATTCATCTCGTTTCTCATTCGAGATGAAACTAGCTTTAATTAGAATCAGTACGTAAAATATTGCGTTTAGTTATATTGCAATGAACATTTCTAGAAGAGGGTTTCATACTTTAAATTACAATAGTCCAGACATTTCGTTATTTTTCACCCGCAAATTGTTTGTGTCGTTAGCATCTGATAATGCGACCACAGATATAATTATTGCAAGACTGAAACGTATCTACATTCTACCAAAAAAACTAACAAAAAATTGTTCTTGCCTCAACAGTTTTAGAAATATGGCCTTTCTAGAGGAAAACATTTCTTAATTTCCACAAGTGATAGAGAGATTCAATTTTCAGTAATTAAAAGATGAAAATATTTTAAATTTAAACCTATCAATCAGTGGCTTGAGTCGCCTGTTTTTGCAGTAAACAAATAATGAGGCCAAGGATGAATTATTTTTAAAAAAATCGTTTCTAACGCGTTCTGAAAAAATTCTTCTTATGAAAAAAATGAATTATATTTCGGTAAAACCAAAAAAAAAATCTGTTTAAGCTTTATTAGATTGCAAGGTCAATATTGTGAGATAGCATTATACAGAGTACAAAATAAATTTTTGTTAACCGACGGCATTCGCTACGAGGTGAATCTCGACTCAGGAAGAGTCCAGATGTCAAGCCATTTCGAGCGCGGATCAAACGTCTGCCTTCAAACTCGACTGCCGAAAACCCGGCTGAACTCAGGAGGTGGCTTCTGCAGTTTTCTTCTCCCCAGTCCAAACGTCCAGGCAAATGCGAGTACTTCTTATACAATCGGATTCAGCCACCGGTTATCACTGGTTGTGATTAAATTCATATAGTGATTCTGAGCCCACTATAGTAATTCAAACATACTTATTCATAGAGTAACGAAAATAACAGAAGAAAATATATGGGAAGTCTAAAATGGATTTATGCCAGGAAGATCATGTACAGATCAAATGTTCAGTTAGAGACAGATCACAGAAAAAATTTTGGGAGTTATTATGAATACGAGAATGCTTGGGTTATCGGCACCTCAGAAACCTGGCTGCTTCAGTTATCGGCACTTCAATGTGTGAGTCATCGGCAATAGCGTTTAAGAATAATTTAAAACTGTTTCTTTTTTTGATCTTAAAAATGATTGCAGGATATACGAATTAAGGGAGAATTATTCACTAATGAAAGTTTATTAACAAAAGGAACTTTCGGAACACACTTTTATAAACATTCATCATTCGCAGAAATAGACTTCCAATCTCTTACACGTGGTCATTTCTGTAAAATAAATAATCAAATTTCTGTAAAATAAATATTGCGAAAATTACAATTTTTGAAAAAAATTCTGTTGCAATTTCATTGTAAATATTCATAACTTTAGTCAAAAATAATTCATGTTCATAAAAAGAATGACAAAAGCCTGGACACATGGATTTTCAACACTGCATTTAGTAATTGTTTGCTTATGTCGAGCACTGCAGCACAATGCTGTAGTAATCGGCATCAACAATTTTATCAAACTTTTTTGTTTAGGAATAGTATTTTGGGTGCCGAACACTGAATCAAGTCAACATTAATGTATTCTCAATGCGTTTTCCCACTTACTGATGTATGGCACTAACAGTATTTAATTGAAAGTTATGTCGAAAATCCAAGCAACAAGTGTACAGGTTCACCTGTCGTCGGATTTTCTACATTCCAGAAATATTATGTAATATTTTACAAATTTTCGTACCTCTAAATGTGATAAAAATATTTATTTATATAATAAATTTAGGCTTACCATCATATTTTGTGTCTGTCACCGTCTACGAGACTTTCTCTGCTGACTGCTACTCTAATCTAAAACTTAAGAATTTTACTCAATTGTAGCACTCTGCAAGACCGATCACAAATCCACCCCCCCCCATCTATCCATTAAAGTCACTTACTTTTCTCATGACAAAACAATTTGCATTCGATGCTACGATGTCCATACGCATAAAAAATTACATTTTTGCTGAGAAGGAAGAACACAACAGCTTACTATATGTAAAATACTGCGCCATCTGCCGATAACCCATGCATTGACAAAGGCTGGCACATTTACCTTATATGCAGTTAGCAAACCCAGTGTAAGGGTCAATGTGAAATTCAGTGACTGGTTTGATATTATGCAAGGTGTTAAGCAAGGAACATTGAGGGTATATGGGCTAGCGTTCGCAGATGATAAGGTTGTTATGGGCAGAGTCAATCGAAGACTCGCAAAGCATGTTAAGCAAACTAAATACAAGTATAAAAACATGGGCCTCAAAATTAACGTCAATAACAAAAAAATTATGGTGTTTCAAGGAATGGGTGAGGAAACAAAATGCAACATTGTCCTAAACGATGAGAGAATAGAACAAGTTAATAAGTACGTATATTTTGGTAGCCTATTCACTAAGGACGGAAAGGTATATAGTGAAAATGTATCAGTTGAAGGCACTGTCATTACTGTGTGTGTATTTACAGCCACTGCGATGTACAGTAGCGAGTCATGGACATACCAAGAAAAGGATAAGAGTAAAATCAACGCGATTGGCATGAAATTCCTGCGCAATATGTGCGGTAAAACGATAATGGACAAACTCAGTAATAAAGGGTGCGCAAAAAATTCGAAAATCGAAGTTCGAATGAGACGACTCGAGCTTCTTAGCTTTCGAGTCGAGTCGAGTTGAGCTCGATCAGGTTCGAGTCGAGATCGAGCTTTCCAGAAAGCTAGAATATGTTCGAGCACTCAATTGTCTTCGAGAACTCGAAACATTCGAGTACTCGAATACTTTCGAGCTACTCGAAAGTTTCGTGCTGCTCAAAAGTTTCAGGTTCTCGAAACTTTTGAAATTAACAAGAATTTTTTCAAACCCGATACTACGAGGTTTTTCGGATTGCTAAGAGCGATTTTGTAATAAAAATTAAAAATTCAAGATTTTTTATCCAAAATGATGACCATATTCTGTAAAAATTCAATAAACTGACGACATCCCTGAATATAATAAATTTCATCAAAATTTCGACTAAATTTATGATCAGAAGCCCGACAAAAACTCTAGTATACTGAGCCTCATGGAAATCCGTCAGTTTATTAAATTTTCATCTGTCAATTTATTGAAATTCTCAAAAATTTAGTCGCCTTTTTAGATAAAAATCTCTAATTCTTACTTTTGATTCCAAAATCACTGTTAGCAATTAGAAAAACCCACTAGTACCGGGTTTGAAGAAATTCTTGTTAATTTCAAAAGCTTCGAGAACCCGAAACTTTGGAGACGCTCGAAACTTTCGAGTACTCGAATGTCTTCGAGAACTCGAAACTTTCGAGTACTCGAATTTCTTTGAGAACTCGAATGTCTTTGGGAACTCGAAACTTTCGAGAACCCGAAACTGTTCGAGAACTCGAAACTTTTGACTGTTCGAAGCCCTTCGAGTTCTCGAAACTTTCGAGTATCTCGAAAATTTCGAGCATGCTCGAGCTCGACTCGACTCGACTCGAAGTTTCGGGCTTATTGCACACCCTTATCAGTAATGACAGAATCCTTAAAGTATGCGGTGTAGAGGAGACACTGGTTGACGTATGTAAAAGAAATTCACTGAAATGGCTTTGGCATGTTGAGAGAATGAAAGATGAACGACTGACGAAACCAGTACATCATCCCTGGTGGAAAAATCTTCCTGTATTTTCTCCGCGGCCTTTCTGCAATCACGTTTGCAGATAAATGCAGATAAATCTTCCTTCTTTAATCTGCAAAACTCCCCAATTTCTCTGCTAATTTGGTCTCACGGATATTTGCGTGAAAATTAGTATGCAGAGAAAAATTGTTTGCAGCGAAATGCAGAGAATCTCAGCATTTCTCTGTCTATCTTCTGAAAATTCTCTCTAAATTAGGTGTGACGGAGATTTGCAGGAAAAAGTACCATGTAGAAAGAAACATTTGCAGACGAATGCAGGGAAGCTCTGCTTTTTCCTACAATTTCTCTTCAAACTAGGTCTT
>CAKNWT010255829.1:0-15994 GCA_932066315.1 Andricus coriarius | reverse complement strand
TCCTAAGTATGAATGATTTTGAAGAAACAAAGTCAAGTTTTTAATTCTAAGTCTTCCAAATTGAAGAAACTTCGAAAGTAAATCATTAAAATCACAGAATTTTTAATTGTGAATTTTTTTGAATTAAAAACTCTTCAATTTAAAAATATGTAAATAAAAATTATTCAATTTGAATGATTTTGAAGATCCAAAGTCAAGTTTTCAATTTTTAATCTTCAAAATTGAAGAAATTTCAAATGTAAATCATCAAAATTACTACTTATTTATTGTAAATTCAAAAAATTAAAAACTCTTCTATTTTAAAGATACCTGAATGAAAATTCTTAAATTTCGATGATTTTGGAGATCAAACGTCAAGTTTTCAATTCTAAATGTTTCAAATTGAAGAAAATTCTAATGTAAATCATCAAAATTACGAATAATTTCTTCATGGTGGACTTATAAAATTAAAAACTCTTCTATTTTAAAGATGGATAAATCGAAATTCTTAAATTTCGATGATTTTTGAGATCAAAAGTCAAGTTTTAAATTCTAAATGTTTTAAACTAAAGACATTTCGAATGCAAATCTTGAAAATTACTAATTTTTCATTGTAGATTCAAATAATTAACAAATCCTCCATCGTAAAGATGCATAAAAAATGGTTAAATTTGAATGATTTTGAAGATCCAAAGTCAAGTTTTCAATTCTAAATCTTGCAAATTAACGACATTTCGAATGGAAACCATTAAAATTACTAATTTTTGTATTGGTGATTCATAAAATTAAAACTTTTCCAGTTTGAAGACGCATAAATAAAAATTCTTAAATTTAGGAGATTTTGAAAATAAAAAGTTAAGTTTTTAATTCCAAGTCTTCCAAATTAAAGAAATTTCGAATGTAAATCATTAAAATTACAGAATTTTCAATTGTTAACTTACAAAATTAAAAACCCTTCAATTTTACAATTGAATAAATAAAAAATATTGAATTTGGATGATCTTGAAGATCAAATGTAAAGCCATTAATTCTAAATCGTCCAAATTGAAGAAATTTCGAATGAAAATCATCAAAATGATTCAAATATTGTATTTTCTAATATCGTATATTTAATGAGAAAAGGGGAAAAATGGGAAGTTTTTTTAGAATAGGGGAAACTAAGAAAAAAAGGCGAAGACTGTGCACCCTGGAATATGGTTAAGATTTTCTATTATTATGCACCGATTAAAGAAGTAAACCAACATTACCTGTATCGCTTGAAAACATTCTTGAAAATGTGCTTTTCTTGCCCGAATTAACTATACTCCTCCTTTAATTTGCTTTAGCAAATGCACCTAATATCGGGAATTGAAGTCACTAGGTGATTATGATGCATGTAATAGCGCAAGCATTGTGGGACTGTTCAATGCTGGAATTGATTAACGGAGACCCATATCACGCACATTACAGCCTCGCGTCTGTCTGTCCACACGCGGCAACGCCTCACTTGCGTTGTCCGCATACAAGGCTCACACGTGCAGCCTAGTTGTTGTTAGGCGTGGGCATGTGTCTGTCTGCTATGCCTGTCACCGAGCTGCTTCACGTTGCATTCAACTGCCGAAACTGCATCACAACTGTTCACGGTCCCGTATTGTTAGTTCGCATTACTATTCAATATTCAGAAACAGCCGGTTGGATGGGACAGTACTGGATAAAAATATGGATCCGATTGTACTGAAATCCCTAGCTCTTATCAACAATTTTGCCCGACAAATTCGCCGTTTCCATATTGACGCGAATACGCAATTTGACAGTAACAAATGCGAAATAAATTCATCGAAAATTTCAAAATCTCTCCAATGTCGCTGCTGTCGGGGCTACTTTACTGACACATTTCACGTTAGCTCGCTAGAATAATTTTATTTCTCAAAATAAGAATAATGAATATATTTCAAAAATTATCACGTAATTTACACATCAAAGCAGATGCGGGCTGGGGGTGACACAGTAGGGCAAATAATTTTTTCTGGACAAATTATTCTAGAACTTACATTTTTGATCTGATATGATCATTTTTCTGTTAAAGAAAGTTATCTAAATTTCAAAGAGATTTGTGAGGGCCGATTTTTGAATATTTTATTTTCTATTTCACAACATAGTTAACAATTTTAATGTGTTTTTGATACTACTTCAAGATTAAAAATACTTAGAAACTTTACTTTTCAATTTTTTCTTTAGGATATATGCGAAAACAATTCTTAGTTACCATTTTTCTATTATCCAAAGTATATGTTAGTGTTATAAACAAATTGACAAAACAAATGCACATCTTGACTACTTGTAAACAAATTGTGTAGCAGCAAAGACCTTATTTTTTAGGAGACTTTATCATACGAAAATATATGTGCTTTATTTTATTATTATCAATTCTAAATAAATAGGAAAAATCACGCCCTTATGATACTTCATTAACGAACAATAATTGGTTATTTGATAAACAAGGACAAGTTAGCTAGAGTTCATTTCGTTGAAAAAATGAAATCTACGGTTTTAAAATTGACGAAAATTTGTATCTGTTTATAAAATTGATTTAAGGAAATAACAAATGTCACCTGAAAAAGTATCCTAGTAAATAGGGTTATTTCTGAGTCATTGTCAGTAGATTTCGTGAACAAAACTACATTCATTTTTTGAAAAGTAGTCAAGTTGTGAATTTGTGTATTAATTGGGTATAAAGTGAAAAATTATGCTTTTCTTTTATAAAGTATTATGAGGAAATGTTTTTCTTATTCAATTTAAAATGATTCCGTTAAAAAAATCAGAGAAGCCAAGTCATTATTTGTTTATAATATTAGAAATTACTTCAAATTTTACTTTCACTCATTAATTTATTATAAGAAAAATTATAAAATGTTGGAACCTGCTGGATATTATTTGTAAAGAGACCCTTTACTGAGTTTATGATGTTTTACATAAATATAAATGGTTGCAAAAAAATTAAAAAAAAAAAACAAAAAACCCTTTAAATCTTGGGAATACTATTATAATTCCTCAAATTTTATTAAATTCCTTGATACTCCTTAAAATATTATAAAATTTCTTCAGGTCTTCACAGTCTGTTGAAATCTGATAAAATCCCTTGAAAACCCCTAAAGCTCAATGAAATATGATGATATTTTCGGACATTCAGGAAAATTCATTAAAACACTTTCGCAGTTTTTAATATTCCTTAAAAGACCTAAAATATTCTTTATAATCTTTTGAAATACCCTAAAATCTTTCAAATCCTTTAAAATCCCTTTATATTTTATAAAGCTCATGAAATTTGTTTGGAAATCTTCAGAAAATTCCATAAAACCTTTTGAAATATCTAAAAATCTGTCAAGTCCATTACAATCTTTAGAAATACCTTGAAATATTCGAAAATCTGTTCAATCCGAAATTTATTTATTATATTATAAATTCCTCGATTCTAGTAAATATGATCAATCCATTGAAATCCATTGAAATTATAGAAAATCCCTTGGAGACTCGTGAAATTACATGAAATCTGATGATGATCCTTGATATACCTTGAAATATTTAAATTCCCATAAAGTGCTTTGATATCCTGAAAAATGTATGGAAATATATTCAGAGCTTTTAAAATCCTCATAAAATCATTGAGATAATCGGAAAGATAAAATCCATTAAAATTCCTTAAAAAAATAAGCTGAAATCATTTGAAATATCCTAAAACCTTATAGGTCTTATGAGATCCTTTCAAGTCTTCTGAAATTATACAAAAAATTTAAAAACATCATTTAAATTTTTCAAATACCTACAAGTCATTAAAATACTTGAAAACTCCTTGAAATTATTTTAATAGATTAAACGTTCCTTGAAATGATTAAAAATCCCTCAAAATCATTGAAATTTTATAAAATACGTCAAAATATCTAGAAAATTCTTTGGAATTTTTCAAATTCCCCTAAAATCTACAAAATCCTTAGAAACCCCTTGAAAACTGGTCAAAATTTTTTGGAATCTTTAAAAAAATCCTTTAATTTTCAAAAATCTTGGCAAATTTCTGGAAATATAGGAAAATGTCTTCGGATTTCTTTAAGACCCCTTAACTATTGTGAATAAATTTCTTGAAATATATACAAATATTCCGTGAAATTGAAGGAATTCTGACAATATTCCTGAAAATCAGTTGAGATATTTAAAGCTCTATGAAATTCTTTCAGATACTGACAAATTCATTAAAATACATTATTGAGTCTATTCAAAATCTAGATTGAAGTTATTGAAATTCACGAAAATTGGATAAAATCCTCCGAAATCTTCTAAAATATCCTACAATTTTATAAATTCTATGACATTGTTTTAAAATCATACGAAATTTAAGGAAATTTTTTAAAAGCGCGTGGATTTTTTAAGATCTTTTGAAATATTTAAAAATCTTTTCAAATCGTTGAAATCCTACGAAATCCCTTAATTTTTGTGAAATTCTTAAAAATTCATAAAAGCATCACACAATGTTTGGAAGTTTTTCGTATCAATTGAAATCCGTTAAAAATCCCTTGGGATCCCAAAAAAATCTTTTGAAATCTTTGATATCCTCTGAAGTCCCTTGGAATCATTAACAATACCCTAAAACCTTTTAAAAATTTAAAGAAATCCTAGAAATTCTTGAGAATGTTTAGGAAATTTCTTTAATCCCACCACAAATATAAATTTTTTCAAAACTTTTTAAAATCGTTAAAATTATATAAAATCTCTTTATTAATTCCTGAAAAATTTTCTGAATTGCCTTACAATTTTGAAAACCTTTTAAAATTTCTTGAAACGTTTGAAAGCTTTAAAAATTCTTCAAAATGAATTAAAATCCTTGGAATTCCTAAATGGGTTCCCTTAAATGATGTTGGAATGCTCTCTAATTCTTTTAAATTCCTTGAAATCTGTTGAAATTCCTTAAAAATCATTTAAAATGTATGAAAATCCTCTAAAATCCCTTGGGATCTTCTGAAGTATCCTACAATCTTATAATTACTATAATATCTTTCTAAATCATTCGTAGTTTAATAAAATTATTTGAAACCGCAGGTAATTTTTGAAATCCTTTGAAATATTTGAAAATCTTGTGATCCCAGAAAAATCCTTAAAAATCTTTGACATGCTCTGATTTCCCTTCGAATAATTAAAAATACCTTAAGACCTTTTTAACCTTATGAAATCCTTCATATCCCATAAAAAATATAAATATCTCGAAAGCCCTTAAAATCGTTCAAATAATATAAAATCCCTCAATACCTTCTTGCAAAATTTTTCGAACTGCCTCAGAATCTTTAAAATCTTTAAAAAAATTTAAACCTTTTGAAAGCTTTAAACATTCTTCAAAATAATTAGAACCCTTGGAAATCCTATATGGATTCCCTTGAAAGCTGTTGAAATCCTTTCCAATACATTTAAATTCCTTGAAATCGGTTGAAATTCCTGAAAATCCTCTGAAATCCCTTGAAATCTTCTAAAATATCCGAAAATCTTATAAATCCAATGAAATATTTCTAAATATTCTCAAGTTCAAGAAAATTCTTTAAAAGTGCATAGCATTTTTAAAATTATATGAAATCCCCGGAAATATTTGAATATCTTTCGAATCTTTTTAAAACATTTGAACTCTTAAACAAAATTGCGTAAAACCGCTCTAAGGGCGAGTTTGCAAGACTTTTACCGGGCCGCTTGCTAAATCCCAGTCCGCTTCTGCAGGAAAGGTTTCTTTTTTAAATTTGAAACGTGTCGTTATTTCCATTAGCATTAATAGTAGGAACAAAGCAGTAAGCAAGAGCGAAGTTTTTTTCTCGCGGGGACACTTAAGGTCCGTGAAGTTTTCAGGCAAATTAAAAAGTAAGGCTAGGGTATAAAAACCCACTCAAATATGCACCCCATGATTTTTCACGGCTCGCACCAACTTCACGTGATAAGTGTGGAGCTGATTCTCTGATAATTTTAAAACGAAGAATTAATCGACTGGCAGTAACTTTCTAGCACCCTAGTGGAACCCACCCCCGTGTAAATAATAGATTTTCCCTTCTACACAACTTCCGCTCTAAGAAACCAGGCATCGAGAAACGACATATCGCTAAGAGCGTTTAGAGTTAAATATCATAGAGGGTTGCAAGTCATAAGTGATTCAAATGAGACCCCGTTATCACGGTGGCCGCAAAACTTAATTTCCAAAGTTTCTTCACTTTTCCCGGATGTTTCAACAAAAAAGGTGAATTTTCAATCTAAAAGAACGATAAAATTATATATTATTATTAATATGTATTATATATTTATTTAAAAGAACGAATTTTCTGTCCTAATGGTGAAATGGTTAATAAGACAATTACATTTTTGACCAAATATTGAAATTTTATACATATAATGATACATTTTGAACCAAATTGTCGAATTCTCAAACAAAAACAGTTTTTAAAAAAAAAAGTTAATTCTCAACAAAAAAAGTTGATATATCAACCAAAACAAAAACAAATTTTCAATAAACATAGTTAAACTTTCAACCAAAGAGTTGCGCTTCAACAGAGTAATTGAATTTAGGACAAAATAGTTAAATTTTTAAGTAAATAGTTTAATTTTCAACATGAAAAGATGAATTTTAAACCAAAAAGACTAATTTGTAACCAGATGGTTAAATTTTTACCAAAAAAGACAAATGTTGAACAAAATACATAAATTTTCAAAAGAAAAGTTGAATTTGTAACCAACTACTAAAGTTTTCTACCTACAAATATACATTTGAACCAAATAGTCCAATTTTCAAACAAAAAGATTAAACTTCAGAAAACATTTTTTTTCATATTGATATTTAATTGATATTTCAACAACAACAAAAACGAATTTTAAACAAAAGAGTGTAATTTTCAGCCAAAAAGACGAATTTTCAACTAAACTAATCAAAAAATAAAAAAAGTTCCTATCCAAATAGTTAAGCTTTCAATCTAAAAGCCAAATTTTGTGTTAAACAGTTCAATTTTTACAAAGAACTTAGCTTTTAACCAAGAAGAAATTTCAAGTGAAAATATTAGTTTTGTACAAATTTTTCAAACGAAGATATGAAACTTCACACAAAAATTGAATTTTGAACAAAGTCGTTCAAGTTTTACTCAAGTAGTTGAATTCTTATTTGAGGAAATATTTTATGAACGAAAAACGGAATAGTTACATTTTCAGTTGAAAAAAAATTATTTCTCAATAAAAAAGAAAATGAGTTTCCAACAAAGCAGATAAACTTTCAAACAAGGAAATGAGTTTTAAACTAAGATGATAAATCTTTAAATGGATCAGTTAAATTTTTAGTTAAACGAATTAATTTTTAACCAAAACAAAAAATCTTCAACCAAAGAGATGGATTTTCAGCTAAAATACAAAATGTTCAGCAAAAAAATGATTATTTTGACAAAGTAATTCAACTTTCAACCAGGTAATTGACTTTTCAAAAAAGAAAAGATGAATTCTCAACAAATAAATAATAGTGGATATTTAACCAAAAAATATATTAATTTAAATAAAAAACAGTTGATTTCAACCGAAAAAGACAAATTTGCAATCAAAATAGTTAAATCCCCAAAAAAAGAATATTAATATTCAACTAAATAATTGCAGTTTTAATACAGAAATATTAAATTTCTACCGAAATAGATGCATTTTTGAACCAAAATGACCAATTTTGAACCAGAAAAGATTGAAGTTGATTTTTCATCACCAAAATATGAATGGTCAAATTTAATTTTCTGCAAAAACAGTTTATTTCTTCAAAAACCTGACTTTTTAATGATTCCCAGTTTTGCCTGACCTATTCTCACCCTGCTCCAACTGAGATCAGCTTATGTTGCGTACGGAATAAAATTTGCAATTAAATTAAAGCACTATCGAAAATATTAAACCGTATTATCTACGTATTATTCAAGATACGCCTCAAAATAGAAGCGTAACCACTTACTTATTCACGAGGAGTGAAATTGGACCAGAAGGGATTTAAGGCAATCGATTGCCGTTTCCATTTAAAAACGGGAGGTTTACCGGTTCTACTTATTCTGCGATTTACATTTGAGTGAAGCGCATTTTATGCATCAGATCGATAGTTCATAGAATTGCCCTATAGCATATCGAAAGGAGAGGAAAGGTCGCAGTTAAGTATCGGTTTCACGTTTCTGTATTCATTTAATTCCAAATCCCTCGTGGGGGTCAGAGGGGAGGGTGTACGAAGGGTGCAAGCATAAGGAGACAAAATTTGAATTGCAGATGCGTAGGCGATCCACCCACTAGCGAGATCGCGGGATCCACCCCATCCCCCTCAAATCAGTTTCACTTCAAGTTAAAGCCATCGTTTACTCGCGCTGGTTCAGGCTTTGACACGAGTGTTGCGTGCACGCTTCCGACGATAGTCTAATAATCAATTCAATTTAAGCATTTATTTCAAGAGCTACCCCACAAATGGTATATTCATGAGGCAGTATCTAGTCACTTCAATTAAAGACAGTAAGTAGTCAAATAGCTGAAAATGTACCTTTTTTTTAGGAATTAATTAGAAGGCCGAATGAAATTAAGGCGAATTTTATATTTCTGCTTGCTCTCTAAATCCGAATTAGTAGAAATTTTACTAATGCAATTAGTAGCATTGGACCTGACTGTTAAATTAGTAATTTTATCAGTTTCTATTTAATGAAATGGTAAGATTCATGTTACTAAATTAATTAGTAAGGACATTCTACTAATCTGCTTAGTAGTGCCGACTTACTAATTCAATGAGTACACTCAGAAAAAAGTTTCTTTTACTTAAAGAAAATTTCTTTGAATCAAAGAAAAATATGTATTGGCTCTCAGTCAAACAAATTTTTCTTTGAATCAAAGAAATATTTTGGTCGCCTTTCTTTTTGTAGTTCAACAGAATATTTTACTCTTTGAATTAAAAATTTGCTTTAACTTAAAAAAATTTTCTTAAATTTAATAAAACTTTTCTTTAATTGAAAAAAAATTATTTCATTTCGCGAGAATGTATCTTTAATTCAAAGAAATTTATATTGTTTAAAGGGAAAATTTTCTTTAATTTAAAGAAAAATGTACTTTAATGAGCCTAAATATTTCTTTGATTTAAAGAAATATTTTATCGGGATAACAAAACATTTTTTGAAATCCAAGTGTATGTATTGTATATTTATGTATGTATCTTAAGCAAATAATTTATTAGGCTTAAAAGAATTATCAATTTGAAATGAAGATATATTTCTTTGTTCAAAACACAAAATTTATTTGAAGAGCTTACATTTTTTGCCTTACATTAATTTAACTAAATGTAAAAAGTAATTTTGTTTCTTAAATGAAATAATTTATTCGTTTGAAAGTTGTTTTTAAATATATTTTTGATAGGACCTTACATATTTTTCAATACATTAGCAGGTCAATTTCAAGAAAATATTTGAATTTTCAACCAAATAATTAAATCTTCAACTAAAGAAGATCAATTTTCAACAAAACAAGAAAAATTAAATTTTCTCTTGCAAAAATTAATGTTTAACCAAAAATTATGAATTTTTAAACCAGGAAAACAAATTTGCACCCAAGGGAAATTTTTTAGTAATGCAATAAAAATAATGTCAACCAAATTGTGCAATTTTCAAGCCGAAAAAACGAATTCTGTACAAACAGTTAAATTTTCAAACCAAAAATATCAATTTTAAATCAATCGAATTTTTGAACAAAGTGGTTACTAAAAGAAATCTGAAATAAAAATATAATAGTAGAATTTTCAATTTAAAAAAGGTAACTTAAAAAAAGATAACTTTTCTACCAAAGGGTGAATTTTCAATCCAAAAGGACGAATTTGCCATCTGAAAAAACCAATGTTCAAGATAGCAGTTACATTTTCGACCAAAAAAGATAATTTTGTAACCAAATTTTTGAATTTTCAACTAAATGATTAAATTTGCAATCGAAAGAGTTTAATTTTGAACCAACTATGTAATAGTAGACATTTGTATTAAAAAAATTTAAATTTCAGCCAAAAAAGAAAGACTTTTTAACGATATAATTGAATTCTTAACAAAATAGTACAATCCTAACCAAAACAGATTAATTCTACCAAAAATATTATATCAGACATTTCAATTAAAAAGAGTTAATTTTTAATTAAAAAAATTACTTTCATACCAAAGGATGAATTTTCAATCCAAAATGACGAATTTTATCTCCAAAAAGACGAATGTTCAAGGTAACAGTTAAATTTTAGACCAAAAATGATGACTTTTTTGAAAAATTGCAGAATTTTTAACAAAATGGTTCAATTTTCGACCAATGTAGTTGAATTTTTAACCTAAAACGTGAGTTTTTTTTAACAAAGTTGCATTTTCAACGAAATAATTAAATTTTTAGCCAAATCCAAAAATTCTTAACCAATTTACTGTGATATTATTCTGTTTTTCGAATTGTCATGCTGGCTTGTTTGTTCTCGGTTCAACCTTTGGCTGATTTTATGGAAGAAAAACTTTAGTTCGAGATTATAATAGTATATTATACTGGTTTTAATTGAAAAATGAATCTCCTAACACAATTTTTTTTCAATACTTAACGCAATAAAATATTCAGATAATTACCAGTTCTGCGGCCTCGGTTTCCACTTGGATTGAAATGTTATTAAAAATTAAGCCTTGATACAAAAAAAAGTTTAATCTGAAAATTAAATCCTTTACAACAATTTTCAAAACTATAATCACACTTTTATAAAATACTTTAATAGTTGAAGTGACAAAATTCTTAGTAAGTGAGTGATGACCGGCATTGTTCCACGTTGTGGAAAAGAGGTTAGGAATCACCATACATGTAACTATATCACAGTAAAATAGAGGAACTAACACTTACAATAAAATTTTGGGATTTTATCGGCGAATCCTCAATTTGCCAATACGTCACAGGTTTCCTTATCCATAATTAACATTTGTAACTGATACAAATATACCAAGGCGTCACTGCGAATCACATGTCGCATGCGTGTAGCTAAGTTTCGATTGACAAAATAATTTCTTGGATTTAAAGAAATAATTTTTTTGATTCAAAGTTCTCAAGTCAAATATATTACTACTTTTATTTCCGTCTAAAATTTCTTTGAATCAAACAAATATTTATTTAAATTAAAGAAAACCTATTACAGACATAATTTCTTTAATCCAAAAAATACTAACTACACTATTTTTTAAGGCCAAATAAATGTTTTTTTATCTTAAATGTATTTTTGTGTCGGCTGAAAAAAACTATGGTGAAGAAACGATTTCTTTAGTACAAGACAATTTTTTTTCTGAGTGTAGCAATGAATTGCTATGGAAACACAATTTAATTATTTTTTTGATACTTTCTGCTGGTTTTTGAGTTTTAATTGAGAAACGATAATGTTTTCATAATTTGTATTCTAAGTTTATATAGTTATATTAATAATAATTGTGTATGAACGATGCAATATTTAAAACAGAAACGGTATTGGGATCCGCTGCGTTGCAATACATCATCTATTTTTTCAGTGCGGCCAAAATGTGAACTCGTGAAATCAGGTAGAATAACAGCGTCCTTAGACATTAAAATATTAAAATTACTATTATTGTATAAAATCTTTGATAGAAAATAATATGAGATTTTCATTACAATTTTAATCATTTCTTCAAAGTAACAAAAAACTGGGTTGATTTTTAAGTCTTTTTTCATGTTTCAAACTGATCACTTTTGAGGCAGGACTTATAATCATCAGATCCAGTTTTCCTAAGCAACAAAAATTACTATTTAACCTAAAGTTTAAACAAAATTAAAAACTCTTTTGTCTTGAGAAAAGCCTTTTTTTAACCACCCTATTGGTAAACTTCGGATAAGATCAAATAAAAGCATCTACATACGTTGAAGCGCGAGAATTTTAATTTAGTTTGTTTAATTTTTGAAAGTGAAAATTGAACTATTATGTTTCATAATTGAGCATTATTAGTAAAAAATTCAATTATACATCTCTTTGCTTGAAAATTCAACAGCTTATTTGCAATCATTTCTCTCCCTCGACGACTTAAAAATCTTTTTAATTTGAAAATTAAACTCATGTCGAAAAGTAGTTTTTTTGTTGGTTAAAGTTAACTGTTTCTGATAAAAAATTAATTTTTTTGGTTGGGATAACAACTACTTCATTTTTCGTTTAGAACTCACCTTTTTTTGGAACACAAATTTAATTTTATGAGTTGAAATTTAAACTCTTTTGTTAAACATTAATGCTATTTTGTTGAAAATTCGTTTTTTCTTTAACAGAAAATTAATGGTTTTTAAATTAAAATGGAATTATTTCAATTGAATATTCTAACATTGTAGTTAAAAATTCATCTCTTTAGTTGAACATAATAAGAAATTTAAAATTGAACCATCCAATTTCAGGTTGAAAAATTACCATTTTTAGTTGAAAATTAAACTATTTCAGTCAATAATTCATCATTTTGGTTGAAAATGTATAAGCTTGGTTGAAAATTAATTTTTTAAACCGAAAATTGAAACTGAAAAATTGATTTTTTATGTTGAAAACTGATATTTTTTGTTAAAAAATCAAATATTACGTCAAAAATTCATGTACATATTTTGTTGAAAAGTTGTATTTTGTGGTAGAAAATACAACTACTGGGTTGAAAGATAAACTTTTTTGTTAAAACTGCATCTATTTGAATTAAAATTTATCTACTCCAGTTGAAGATTCATCTATTCCAGTAAAAGAGTCATCACTTTATTTAAAAATTTATCACTTTAACTGAAAATTTATTTGTCTTTTTTCGGAGGAAATTTTTTGGTTGAAACTTATTTTTTTAACTGAAAATTAAACTATTTGGTTGAAAGTTTGCCTTTTTTAGTTGAAAATTTATCTCTTTTTTTGAAAAAACGCATTTTTTGGTAGAAATTTATTCTTTATGTTATAAAATTAACCTTCTTGTTTGAAACTTGATCTTTTTGGTTGAAAATTTAGGTATTCTAGTTGAGTATTCATCATTTTAGTTGAAACTTCATCTTTTAGATTGAAGATAACAACTACTTGGTTGAAAGTTATTATTTTGTTAAAAATGCGTCCTTTTGGATCGAAATTCATCTATTTCAGTTGAAGATTCATCATTTTAGATAAAAATTTGTTGTTTTTTTTTTGAAAATTAATTTAATGACTGAAAATTTAACTATTCCATTTTTAGCTGAAAACGGATATTTTTTAGTCCGAAATTCAACTACTTGGTTGAGAAATCACGTATTATGTTAAAAAATCGCCTTTTTTTGGTAGAAATTAATTCTTTTCGGTTCCAAATTTAATCTTTTTTTGTTAAAAATTCACCTATCTTGTTTAAAATGGAATATCTTTACTATGCGCTTTAGGAATTTTAAACGGTTCAAATTGAATTAAATACAGGAGCCGCATTAATTTGACCTAAATATGCACTGACTTTTAAGTATAAGAAGATAAAATGGAAATTGCTTTGAATTATTATTTAAATTCATAGATTAATGTATTTTAATAAAATTCTCATCGTTGTAAAATAAGTTTTTTAATTTACTTGAAACCACCGTTTAAAATAGTAACCAGCAATACATTGACCAAGCAATTCCTCTAGCAGATATGGTTACTAATTCATTTAGACAGTTATTCTTACTCATTGAAATAGTAGATTATTACTAATTACTAGTAAACGAATCGGCACTATTTGAATTAGTGAAAAACTACAACCAATTAGCAGTTTTCTACTAATTCAGATTTAGAGAGTAATGAACATCTTAATAGACTATGACATTCTGTTCTGAAGGGGAAGTTAGGGGAAATAAGGGGAGAGGAACTGGGGGCAGTGAAGGGTAGAAAGGGGTTAAATATGTGAGAGGCAGTAGGGGAAGTTAGGGGAAATTTGAGAGGGGATGTAGGGCAAATGTTTATAAAGAAAGGTGATTAGGGTTGGGGAAGTAAGGGCTGGGGAAGGGAAGTACGGGAAGGGCTGCGTTAGCTGGTGAAGTGAGTATAAAGAAAAGTAAAGGAGGACGAAGTTCGGGATGAGAGGGAAAGTAGGGTGGGAAGGGGAAAATAGGGGAGGAAAGGGGAAAATAGACGGAGTAGGGGATGTAAAGTATGGGAGAACCTTTTTTTTGTAGGCGCACTTTGTCTAATTTTTCCTATTTAAACACTACTGGGTCGTTCTAAAACTATGTCAGACTGCTGGGAGGAGGAGTTAACAGGTTCTGTGACGATTTGTGATGTAAGGAGGAAGAATGTTGAATGAAGAATGAATGAGGAAGTAATGTGGAAGAATGAGGAGAAATGTTTAACGCAGAATGTGACATCACAATTGTAAAATATAAATGTGAATAACAATTTTTCGAGATGCCTAAAAAATGAAAATTAGTGATTTTATTTTACAAGTTAAGCATCTAAATACAGACTTCACACTCTTTTCCTGCGGGGGAAGCAACTCTGGCAATTCGCCGAACCGTTTGATCATCCAAAATGGACATCCGATTAATTCAGTGAAATCCGGTGTAATTCAAGTAAGTCGGAGTAATCTAATCAAGTCTGGAGTAATCCACTTGTAATCCAAGGAACTTCACTTATAATCTGACGTAATTTAAGTAATTTCGGAGTAATCCGATTGTAAGCCAAAGTAACTTAATTGATAACTGGAGTAATCTACTTGTAATCCGATTTAATTCATTTGTAATCCGACGTAACCGGCGTAATTTACTTGTGAGCCGAAATAATTTAAGTATATCATTAAGCTATTTCCCTTTCGGCGAGCCTCTAGGGGTAAGCGTGACACTACCCGATTCGGGTAGTGTTTTTTTAGGTGGATTTGTAGTAAATGGGCTCACCACACCCACGACCGCCAACAGCAACGCAGTAGTATCAGACGGTCACCCATCCAAGTACTAACCGCGCCCAACACTGCTTAACTTCAGTGATCTAACGGGAACTGGTGCTTCCAGTGTGGTATGGCCGTTGGCAATAACCATAAGTGATTAGGGGTAATCCAATTGTAAGTCGGAGAAATCCAGTTAACAATCCACTTGTAATCCAGATAATTCGGAGTAATTCACCTTATACATGCAATACACTTGTAAACCAAATAATCAGCCTAAAAGCCAGGGTAATCCACTTTGAATCTAGATAATTTGAAGTAATTTAGGGAATGTTTTGGTTTGAATTTTAGACCTCATAAAATAAAAAGATTTTTTTGGTTTTAACCTTTGGTCTTGCAAATTAGAACGTTGTGAAATAAAGTAGTCCTTATTTATTATTGCTCATTTCTTTATTACTTATTCATGATTTATTACTACTTTATTTCACAACCTTCTTAATTGTAAGACCAAAGGTAAAAACCAAAAAACATTTTTATATTTTATGAGGTGTAAAATACAAACCAAAACATCTTCTACACTGGCTAAAAAATTTAACGAGTATGGAGGACCCTAATTGTACACCATCAGCTAATTGTTTCTTCCAAGGATTAAGATCAGGTAATACTCCACAGGTGACTGCTTTTGTAAAAAAGTGGATTAAATCTATGTGTTTACCAAAGAAAATTAAAAACCAATGCAGGATTTTACAACATTGTAAGAATAGAAACCTGTTTCCGAACAATATCATTAATCAAACAAAAACTAATATTCCTTTTCATTCAAAAAGTCCATTTTTACATTCTCATTCATGAGAGTGTAATGTATTCGTCCAAATTTTCGATCTCTGGTTTTTAACGGATCTTTACGTTTCGGCACTCACAGATTCCGAAAATCATAAAATTTTGTCGGTGTCTGTCTGTCTGTCTGTATGTCTGTCTGTATGTATGGTTACCTGAATTTTGTGGACTCGCTAACTTTTGAAGGATTTGTCGAATCGAGTCAGCCTTTGATAAACTTTTTAAGGGTCCCAAAATGAAGGTCAAGTTCGTTAACCAGATATTTTGGATCAAAATTCAAAAAGTGAGCACATTTTGAAAATTTTTGAGACCACTTTTTTTCA
>CAKNWT010255824.1:0-10142 GCA_932066315.1 Andricus coriarius | reverse complement strand
ACTTCACAATATGACTTTTCACTATTCGCCTTTTCAAATTTTTACTTCACAATATTACTTTTAACCATATGATTTTTCACAATTTGACTTCACTATTTGTCTTCACAATTTGATTTTCACTTTGACTTTTCACAATCTGACTTCGCAATTTGACTTTCCACTATTTGAATTTTCACCATATGACTTCACAATTTGACTTTGACTTTTCACAATTTGACTTTGACTTTTCACAATTTGACTTCACAATTTGACGGTTCACTATTCGACTTTTCAAAATTTCGCTGCGCAATATTACTTTCAACCATATGACTTTTCACAATTTGATTTCACTATTTGACTTTTCACAATTGGACTTCCCAATATGACTTAACAATTTGATTTTCACTTTGACTTTTCACAATATGACATCTCAATATTCGACTTTTCACAATTTGACTTCACAATATTACTTTTATCAATTTGACTTTTCACTATATGGCTTTGCACAAGTATACTTTTCACAATATTATTTTTCGCAATTTGTCTTTTCACAATTTGACTTAACTATTTGAATTTTCACAATGTGACTTTCACTTTGACTTTCACTTTGACTTTCACTTTGACTTTTCACAATATGACTTCACTATTTGACTTCACAATATTACTTTAAACAATTTGACTTCCACAATACTACTTTTCAGAATTTTACTTTCTACTATTTGACTTTTCACAATTTTACTTGGATCTTTATTCAGAAAAATTATGAATCCAAACAAAAAAAGTACTGCCTGGCACTCCATCGGTCAGCTTGCGACTGTGACAAATTTCATAGAGATAAATGGCTAGATATTTGCTCATCGCATAATAGAGGGTATATTTTTTTTTGAAATCTAATGTAATCTCGGTTTACAGGAAATGCGTCGTTGTAACTATTATAAGAGGAGCCTTAACTTTTAAATAAAACTCGATCCTTTTTCGTCGAGTAAGTCAGTCTCTAAGTCAGTCGGGACCCGAAAGATACGTTTGAAATAAGTACTAGTTAGTCGATATTAATCTGTACAGTAAATGCACAACAGAATTATTCTAAGGCAGCAGGGTTAGGTAGAGATTAATTAGCGAACAGGAACGAGGGTGAACCAGAAAAAAGCCTTAATCGATAATTTATTCTTGGGATAAGATCTTACGGTTAAGTAGTCGCGAAAGTTGAGGCTGGAATGATATTGATATTGAAACCTATTAGATTACACGTACGGTTGTTAATTAAGAGTCACAGAAAATTATTGTTAATTATATCCATTGATATTTGACCAGTTATAAAGATTGTATCGCGTTAGCACACACGCGCGCGCGAGTGCTTAGATAATAACGATAATTTTACAAAAAAAAGGCGGCGTTCAAGAATAAATCGACATAGCTAACTTATATCATACTCGTTGCATTTAAAGCGAAAATATCTGGGTAAATATGACTACGACATACGTATTCGTTTACACATGCATATACACGCGGATAATAAAATAAAACATTAGATTTATGATCTGAATGTTCTGTGAGGTAACGTGAAGTTTTAGATTTACGAGAGGTATGTGACTTATACACATACAGGGAGCGGATTCGTGTCAGTGTTAAGTTAGCAGAGGAGCGCAGCTCGGATCTCACATGATGAGAACCGTTGGAACGGCAGAGAGGGGGTCACGAATCAGCGCGCGTGCCCGGCGTGCGCGCGCACGCCTGCTGCTGGTCTAACAGGGGTTCGCCGCATGTGACAGCCGAGCTGCGCTACTCGGCTAACTTCCCAGTGGCTCTAATCCGCGACTTGCATATACTTCAAAAATACCACAAAAATTAAGTCGAATCGACATTTTTGGAAAAGATTGGTAAAGGAATTTTTGAATAAATTTTAGGAGTTTTTTAAAAGTGTCGGTTTCGAGTCCTGACATCAAACGATTACACTTCTCTTTAATTTAGATTCAAATTCATCCCAGTTTCAAACGACAGGGCAAAAATAACACATTGTTAGCACGATACTATGTCGATTAGAAATCTGCATGCGCATTAGACAATTGTGTATTTTTAACGATAATTGTTTGAAGTTTAACGTGCGTTCACAAAATATAGTAGTGGAAAAAATCGGAACAGTTTAAATTTAAACAGAAATTAACGGGGTCCTTCGATTAACAGTGGAGAATATAAATTAAAATTTAAAGTTCTGTCCTTTACATTTATTTACAATGTTAAATAATTTTTTTAAAATTATTTGTAAGATGAGAGATACTGAAGCTAATTTGTGAAAAAATAGTTCGGTTTAAAATTGTTTAACTGTATTTCTTAATTAAAATCTAAAGAAAATCCTGTCAAAAAAAAGTGATCATTTTTTAAAGCTTTTAAAGAAATAATAAAAATAAAATTATGTACAAAAACATTACCGGTACCGATAATAAGACTTGTGGGGAAATTTTATATGATTTAAATTTTATTTAAAAATATTAGTTTTATGTTTTAATGATTTCAAAATATGTCGAAAAAGAATCTGAAAGATTTTAAGACAATTGTTTTAATTGTGCAGGATTTTAAGAAAATTATGAAAACTGAATTATTTAAAGAGATATTTAGAAGTTTTGAAAAAAATTCGAAAATAACTCGAAAATAAAAAAATTAATTTCAAGAGGCAGTTTAAAAAGATTTCAAAACATTTAAATGATTCCCTGAAATTTCTAGAAAGAATGTGTTAACAAAAATGTAGATTTCGAAATAAAATTTTGAAGTTTTTTAAGAATTTTAAAAGGTTTAAAGATTTAAAAGTTTTAAAAATATTAAAAAATAATTTGAAAAGATTTCCAAACATTAAAAACAAAATGTACATTTTTTATGATTTTGAAACAAAAATTTCGAAGCTTTTTAAGAAGTTTGAAAGGCTGAAGGAAAATATAAAACTTTTTTCAAGATTCCTGGAAAAACTTTTAATAACTTTTTATTTTGAAAAATTAATTTTTAATAGAAATTTAAAGAGATTTCAAAACATTTCAAAAAATGTTGAAAAAAATCTGGAAGATTTAAGGGTAATTTTTTTAATTGGGAAAGATTTTTCAAAATTTTAGGAACAATTTGAGTCATTTTAAAAGATATTTAGGAATTTAAGAAGTTTTGAAGAGATTAAAAATGTTTTAAAACTTTGGAAGATTTCGGACAATTTATCAATATTTTTAAATTTATTCGAAATTTCTGAAAGTTCTAAATATCTTTCAAACTGACTCAAATTTTCCAAAATTTTTGTATAATCCTGTAAAGTAAAAATTATATTTTTTCGACATATGAAATATTTCAAAATATTTTTGAAATTACTAAAGAATCGTAAGAAAATTATTTGTATATAACATTAAAAACGGATAAACTTGAAAAAGAATAGTTATTCGCAGTATTTATTTTGTAATAAAAATTATTTTTCTCCTTAAATTATGATTTGGGTTAAATTTTTTTCTGGCTTGACTAAAAAATCTTTTTTCATGAAAAATTCGTCTTTTTGTTTTGAAAGTTTATTTGTTTTGCTTAAGAATTGCACAATTTTCTTAAAAATCCGTCTTTTTTAGATGAATTAACTGGTTTTGATTTAAAGTTGAAATATTTGTTTAGTTGAAATATCAAGTATTAGATTTTTCGTTGAAAATTTAACTACTTGATTAAAAATTTGAATTAATTTATTAAAAATTCATTTTTTGGGTTGAAAATGTAACTATTTTTGTTTTTGTTTAAATTCATGTATTTTGTTGAAAATTCGCCTTTTTGATAGAAAATTCGTCATTTTGGCTGATAATTACTCTGCTTTGAATAAGGATTCATCATTTTGGTAGAAAATTCATCTACTTCGTTGAAAATTCATATTTTTATTTAAAAAAATGGAATATTTTTGTAGAAAATTCGTTTTTTTTTTCTCGAAATGTTTATTTTGTATTAACATTATTTTCCTCCTAAAATCTATGAGCAATTTTAACCCTAGCTGTTCTAATTTTCTCTAAAGTACGCTTAGAAATAAATAATTGTTGTGAACTTTATTCAAACTTGTTATCGAAGGACCTGGATAAAAAAACCTCGCATACGAAGAAGCCGAGAGAAAGGGGAAAAACGAAATTTGAGAAAGTTGCAATCAAAAGAAATTATAAGTAAATATTTTCCGAACTTAAAAAAAAAATTTTGATTGAAAGAGTGTCTCTCGGTGTCGTGTTGCGGCGTCTAAAATGAGCAAAAGAAAACTCGTACCTTATATCGTGGCCCGGCCGTAGAACTTGTGCTTTTTCTCTCATGCCACATCGCATTTGGAAATATTGACGTTGCACTTAGGTTTAGAAATAAAAAAAGGAGACTGTAAAATGCAAGTGTCAAAGTACTGCTATAATTATCACTACGACTACTACTATTACTATCTAGTACAACTAAACGAGAATTTTATTGTTACTATAATTAATACCGCTAATAACACCGTTACTACTTTCATGATAGTACTACAGCTCCTCGAGGCTACGAAGTAATGGGCTTACGAAGCTACTTTTAAGTTTTTATAAGGAGAACGTAGTATTAATTAAATTATTCGAACCTAATTAATAAGGAGCGGATTAGAGCCACTGTGAAGTTAGCAGATGAGCGCAGCTCGGCTCTTACAGGATGAGAACCGTCGGCTCGGCAGAGTGGGGGTCGCGAATCAACGTGCGTGCCCGGCGTGCGCGCGCACGCCTGCCGCTGGTCTAACAGGGGTTCTCCGCATGTGAGAACCGAGCTGCCTTCGTCAGTGACTCTCATCCTTTCCTTGGTAATTAATAACAAGATTTTAACAGTCAGGAAAGACGAAGGCAATTTTGGAATGAGCTTAGCTGTAAAAAGAAATTAATCGAGGATACTTGGACTTGTTCGTTTATATATTGTAAAAAAAAAGAAAACCTAGAGGGTCAGAGATGAGTTTAGAGTAAAGATTATTCGGTCTAGTTTATGCATAATAAGAAAGTTACCTCCGCCTAACGGTAGAATTGTAAGAGGTCAAACTGTGATTCGTTGTGATTGGGCGACACTGAGCAAAAATAAATTTTTTCAGATTTGGATAGTCAGACAGTGTCGCGAGTCATTTTTGTATTAAAACGGACATAGTTTAGCAGTGTTGAGGAAGTTACTCGAAAAAGGTTTTTGTTGCAGATAATTTTTTGTATTGAAACCTAAAGAAACTTTATATTTGAAAGCAAATTTTCACAAGTTTTGATATTTAAACTTATAAAATATAGAGCGTATAATTTTTATTTAAGAAACTGATTTTAACGAGGAAAGATTGATAAAAGGATTTAAATTGGTATTAATTGATTTGGAAACATCGAGTTATAAAATAAGTTTAATACTTTAAATTCTGACTTACATTTTTTTCATTTTTCGAAAATTAAAATTACTTTTAAGGAGTTACTTCCCAATACTGTAATTTAGATTAAGGGGGTTTCCGAGGGTGTCTACTTCTGGGAAATCGGAAAATGAAAAAGATATATATAGATACTCAGGGAAACTTAAGTTTTTAAAACTCAAAATCTTCCACAGTTGATTTTATTTATCGTTAAACAGGGTGTCTACTCACAGTGGCTTTTCATTTGTAAAAGTAGCTTTTTTTTATATTGGATTGAACTATTTAGTTGAAAATTCGTTCTTTTTTTGGTTGGAAATTAATTTATTCGACTGAAAATTTAACTATTCCATTTTGGGTTGAAAATTTATCTTTTTTAGTAGAAAATTCAATTATTTGGTTGAAAATTTAATAGTTTAGTTAGAATTTTATTTCTCTTTGGACTGAAAAATCTTTCTTAGTTAAAAATTCAACTCTTGTTGAAAATTCGTATTTTTTCGTTGAATTCAACTGTTTTTGTTTTAAAATTAAAACATCTTTGTTTAAAATATCATCTATTACATTTTTCGTTTACAATTATTATTTTGCTAAAATTTCGTTTTTTTTTGTGTTCAAAATGCTTTTATTTGGAAAGTTCGTTGTTATTTGGTGGAAAATTAATTTTTCTTGGTTGAAAATTCATCTTTGTGCTATAAACTTCAACTTTTCCAGTTGAAGATTGATAATTTTGGTTGACAATTCAACACTGGTCTAAATTTGAACTATTTTGTTAAAAATTTGATTTTATTTGGTTGAAAATTAATTTTTTTCTACTGAAAATTTAACTATCGCATTGTTGGCTGAAAATTTATCATTTTTAGTTTAAAATTTATCTATTTGGTTGAAAATTCTTTTTTTGGCTAGTAATCAATCTTCTTAGTTAAAAATTCATTTTCTGCTGGTTGAAAATTCAACTACTCCAGTTGATTGATAATTTTAGTTAAAAATTTGTTTTTATTTGGTTGAAAGTTAATGTTTTTTTACTGAAAATTTAAGTATTCCATTTTTGGTTGAAAATTCACCTATTTGGTTCAAAATTCGTCTTTTGGCAGGTAATTAATCTTTTTGTTCAAAAATGTATTGTTTTTGTTGGTTGAAAATTCAACTATTATAGTTAAAGTTTCATAATTTTACTTGAAAATTAATTTTTTTTATTCAAGATTCGACTATTTCAGTTGAAAATTCATCAATTTAGTTTGAGAAATCATCACTTTGGTTGAAAATTGAACTGTTTTTTTCTTTAATCTTTTTTTTTTTTTTTTTTATAAATAATTTGTTTTCAACTTAAATTTGAACTATTCCATTTTTTTTAAATGTATCTTTTTCATTTGAAAATTCAACGATTTGACTGAAAATAATGTAATTACTTATCCTTTAATAAAGTTGTTTTCAAAATAAAAGTACACTCAGGACATTTTTTTCAGGATTTGAGTAGACATCCTGGTGAGAACTAATTTTAAACTAGATCTTTGAAATGAACTCGAAAAATTTCGAATTTTTGTGGGATTTTTTTGTTTTTGTTTCAGTAGACACCCGGATTTCGTTCTCGTCAATTATTTTTGGAAAACGTTGCTTCGTGTTTCGATATAAGGACAGGTTCATGGGATAATCGTCAGGGTATTTTTGCATTTGGATTAAGATCTTGGATGAAAATTCAAAGGGGGTGAGAGTGAAAGAAAGTGCGAATGTGATCGAGGTTGTTACAAATAAATCGACTAATTATTGATTAAGAGATAAGTTTTGTACAAATGTATTATATAAATTACTGATTATCTCAGAAGGTACCTCACAAAGAAAGGAAATTATTCACTCGACTCGTTTTTAATTATGGTAAATACGGAAGTATATCTCGTTCATAGGGAAAGAGTGCTAAACAAAGTATAGGATTAAAAACAAATATCGCATTGACTGTCATTAAAGTACGGATTATCGACTAATTAATTAAAATATAACTTGAATTAAGGGCAGTTTGTAGAAAAGTATTAATATAGTGAAAGGAAATATTTTTTAAATGAATGACAAATGCCAACTATTGTGTTCTCGTAAGAATCATAATTATTCCGTAATGTTAAACTTTAAAGAAAAAGCAATGAACAGGCGTATCTAAGTCGTTGATTAGTCGTTGTTAATTAATTTTTTTCGTGAGTGAATGAGAATCGGGAGTTAGAGCTGTGAGTGTTGAGCAGGAAAGTATTGGAATCATTTTCGCAAAAATAAGGAAGTAATTGTAATGGTAAACTATATCGGACACTAATATCGACAGACACACGGACACAACTTACATATTAAACACGATAACATTATCAAACATACGATAACTGAATTAAGGAGAAAAAAAAAGTAGAATTAACTGATTGCCAAGTCTTTTTAAGGTTGACAAAAAAAGCGAGATAAAATAAACAGAGTATCGACTGCATTACGTATAGTAATAGAAATACATACATGATAAAAACAAATCATAGCTAAATCTTTAGTCTTTATTAAGTGTGATGAAAGTGTTTGCGCAATATTTCCAAATCGATGCCCTGCCTCTCAAACCCTCCGGTCTAAAAATAAAAACTTGCATACAAGAAAATTTGTTCACATTTTTGGGAAATTGACGGAAAAATTGGAAGAAAATCGAGGGAGAGCGGACAGTGAGTAGGAGAGAGAAAAACTCGAACGTAGATGTTAATTATCGATCGTTATCTAATTTTTAGCGATGTTGCGTTTTTACTAAAA
The DNA here is from genome assembly GCA_932066315.1 of Andricus coriarius. Taxonomy (NCBI): domain Eukaryota; kingdom Metazoa; phylum Arthropoda; class Insecta; order Hymenoptera; family Cynipidae; genus Andricus; species Andricus coriarius. The sequence continues at coordinate 2,035 of CAKNWT010255824.1, read as the reverse complement.
TCGAGGAGAGACGAGAAGAATGAGTGAAAGCGCGAATGACAGACCTTAAGGGAATTCCGATTTAAAAGTGGTCAAGAAAGTCAGGTTTTAGATTTTAAAAAGAATCGATTAATTGGTAGGTAGCGAATGAGTGCCACTGACGAGCGCAGCTCGGTTCTCAGAGGTTGAGAACCGCTGGCTCAGCAGAGAGGGGCGCGCGAATCAAGGCGCGTTACTGGCGTGCGCGCGCACTCTTGTCGCTGGTCTAACAGGGGTTCTCCGCATGTGAGAGCCGAGCTGCGTTCGTCAGTGGCGTCTCTTGCGATATAAAGATATGATTAGAGATCGAACAGTAATTAGTAAAAAGGACGAGGTTCGCGGATTTCACTTTTTATTTTTCGGTACAAAAATTTCCAGTGCTCCAGTATCCCCCAGTTCCAAAACACATTGAAAAACATTTTACTACTATACCACTATTACTGTATATTGTATATAGTAATAGTATATATTATAACTATTAATAAACAAACATATATATAAATATTAATATACTTAACGGTGTTTCTAGTGGATTAATTGAATTATTGATACTTAAGGTATAATATTAATAATGATATATTATTATATAAACATACAGCTATATGATGAAGATAAGTTAATATGCTGATAACTATTACGATTATTATATATTATATATATATATATACCTTATGACATAGAGAAAAGTGGATCATTCATAAAGTATATCTGGTATAGATTATGAGAATGATTAAATAGAAAATTAAATGGATAAAAAAAAACATCTTTTCAATTTCAACCAGATTCCTCCCTTTACTTTAGGGGTTGGTCATAAATTATGTAAGAATAGTTCGTAAGTCTCCCCCTAGAGTTTTATATAATTTTTTCCGGGTGTATAAAAAACTAAAATTTAATATTGAGCAGTGCTAATTTTAAGCATTTCTATAAAGACTGGAATATTTTTAATTCAACTATACATAATTATATAATCTAAAATTAATACGAAAGTTCTCATATTCAAAATTGGAATTTCGCGCAACTACTAAGGAGCCTTTTAAACATTATGTCACATTGTTAAGTGAGGTGTCAAAAATTGAACTGTTTTGTTAAAGAATTACATTTTTTGTTAAAAATTCATATTTTCAGCTTAAAAATGTTACTTTCATTTAGAAAATTCGAGTTTTTGCTTTAAAAATGGTATTTTTGGTTTGAAAATTGATTTTTCTTGGTAAAAATTTCATCTTTTCTGGAAAAAAATTCAACTGTTTGGTTGAAAATTCTTGTATTTTGTTAAAACTTCGTCTTTTGGTAGAAACTTAATCTTCTTCGTCGAAAATTCATCTTTTAGGTTAAAAGTTCAACTATTATGGCAAAAAATGGTTGAAAATTCAGCTATTTATTTGAAAATTAAAATGTTTTGTAGAAAAATCAGGTATTTCGTTAAAAATTTCTCTGTTTTGGTGGAAAATTCATATTTTTGGTACAAAATTCGTCTTTTTGGGTTAAAAATTCAACTATTTGGTTCATAATTAAATTTTTTGTTAGAAATTCATATTTTCAAGTTAAAAATTTAATTATTTAATAGAAAATTGTCTTTTTGGTTTGGAAATTGATTTTTCTTGGTAAAAATTTCATCTTTTTTGGCAGAAAATTCAACTGTTTGCTTGACGATTCAACTGTTTAATTGAAAATTTTAATGTTTTGTGGAAAATTCGGGTATTTGGTTGAAAATTCAGGTATTTCGTTAAAAAATTGTCTATTTTGGTGGAAAATTCATATTTTTGGTTCAAAATTCGTCTTTTTGCTTTGAAAATTCAAATATTTGGTTGATAATTAACTTCTTTGTTAGAAATTCATGTCATCAAGTTGAAAATATAATTGTTTTAAAGACAATTCGTCTTTTTGGTTTGATAATTGATTTCTTTTGGTAAAAATTTCACCTTTTGATAAAAAATGCAACTATTTGGTTGAAAATTCAACTATTTAGCAGAAAATTCAGGTATTTTGTTAAAAATTGGTCTGTTGTGGTAAAAAGTTA
>CAKNWT010255823.1:2448-14633 GCA_932066315.1 Andricus coriarius | reverse complement strand
AAGAAATAAAATTTTACATTGCAGCAAAATATTAAAGCACGTAAAAAATATAGGTAAAGATAAATTATAAATAGAAAAATTAATGAAAAATAAAAGTACCGAATAATAAATACCCGGATTTTAATATTTCAGAAATCCAAATTTATCGAATTCTACAATTGAGCTGCCGGGTCGAATAAGGGCACATAAAATTATTTCGCCGAGAGTGGGGAGACCCTGGAGGCTTTCAAAAACTTTTTCGAATTTTAATTTTTAAAGACTATATGCAGATGTAGAAATTCATTGCGCAACTTTTTTCTCTTAGGCAAAAAGTTGCAGCTATTTTAGTTTTCTAATTAAAGCCAAAAAACTGACTTTTTTTGAAAAACCAATTTGAATACGTTTTTCGCTTCAACTCGTGCTCAGTCAGTCAGTTTTTAGAATTTTCCAATAAAATTTTCAGGGAATATAGTTCAAAATATCCTTCGACTGATAGAGCCAGAGAGATTTGAAAATTTATTTATGAAAAATTGTTGTTAACTTTTTTCTGATGCGTGGCGCTCACAGGACTTCCCTAACTTCCAGCGTTTCGTTTATCGAGCGAATTTTGAGCAACAAAAAACTTCCAGCGAGAAAGTTGTTAACAATAGTACAAAGAAGTTTTCTGAAAAATTTTAGTTCATTCGAATCGATATTCAATAAATTATTAGTGTCTCAAGTCGCTAGCGGCTGGGAGACTCGCGCGCGGACTATAGCGAGAGTCTCAGATCCGATTCATATAGTAATATACAGTTCACCGGCGCAAAAAATAAAAAATAATCAAGTAATCAGATGATATCAAAGTATTATGAATAAATAATTAACATTGCATATTGTAAAATAATGTATTCATTTAATATTATGTAAAATAGAATAGTTTTATTTTTGAGACAAACTGTACAGAAGTAAAACAAAACATAAGCATCTAATAGTTGAGATTCATCGCATTCCTGATTCCGCGAATTTTGCAATGCTTCAAATTCGTGGAATTGAAAAAAGTGAAAGATCTAGAAAGTGAATTTATTTTTCATTTATATTGTATATTTATATTAAAGACTTTATATATCTTTAAATTAATATTAATTAGCAAATGGAAAAAGCTTTCAAATTAAAATAATTTTTTTCTTACTTCCAAATCTGCGAATTGTCAGAGATTATATGCTTTTGTTAGATTTGTCTCAAAAATAGAACAATTATATTGTACATAATAATTAATTAATAAATTATTGTACATTATGCAATATTATTTATTTATTCACAATACTTTGATGTTACTTCATTAGTCGCTATTTTTGGTGCCGGTGAACTGTATTATGAATCGGATCTGCGATTCGCTACAGTCCGCGCGCGAGTCGCCTAGCCGCTAGCGACTGGACACACTAATAATTTCTTAAATATCTATTCGATTGGGCTAATATTTTACAGAAAACTTCTTTGTACTGTTGTTAACAACTTTCTCGCTGGAATTTTAAACAATGTCCTAGGATTTTTATGATTTTTATTTAAAGTTAATCTAAAGAAATAAAATTCTACATTGCAGCAAAATATTAAAGCACGCAAAAAATATAAAGAAAAATAAATTATAAACAGAAAAATTAATGAAAAATAAAAGTGCCGAATAATAAATGCCCTAATTTCAATATTTCAGAAATCCAAATTTATCGAATTCCACAATTTCAAAATTATTCAATTAACGAATTATTAAACTAACTTAAATTGTTTAATTCTTGAAATTTAAATTTCAATAATTAGTAAATTAATGATTGAATATTTTAAATAAATTCCTAGGATTTTTATGATTTTTATTTAAAGTTAATCTAAAGAAATAAAATTATACATGGCAGCAAAATATTAAAGCACGCAAAAAATATAAGGAAAAATAAATTATAAATAGAAAAATGAATGAAAAATAAAAGTACCGAATAATAAATGCCCTAATTTTAATATTTCAGAAATCCAAATTAATCGAATTCTACAATTTCAAAATTATTCAATTAACGAATTATTAAACTAACTTAAATTGTTTAATTCGCGAAATTTAAACTTCAATAATTAGTCAATTAATTATTAAATATTTTAAACGATTTCCCAGGATTTTTATGATTTTCATTTAAAGTTATAACTTTAAATAAAAATCCTGGGAAATTGTTTTAGATTATAATCTAAAGAAATAAAATTCTACATTGCAGTAAAATATTAAAGTACGTAAAAAATAAAGGAAAAAATAAATTTTAAATAGAAAAGTTGATGAAAAATAAAAGTACCGAATAATAAATCCCCGAATTTTAGTATTTCAGAAATTCAAGTATCGAATTCTACAATTTCAAAATTATTCAATTAACGAATTATTAAACTAACTTAAACTGTTTAATTCGCCAAATATAAATTTCAATAATTAGTAAATTATTGATTAAATATTTTAAATAATTATAAATTATTGTATCAATCCCGATGGGCTAGATACTTCAAAGAACTTTGAAATATTTAATCAATTATTTACCTAATTATTTAATGAATTTTTTCCACCTAACTTGTTATGCAGTATAAATACAAATTCTATAACATTTAATTGTTTATTTATACTTCCTCACCAATTGGGTCCATACAAAAATTGCAAAATGCACATAATTGATGTAATTTCTTCCGTATAATCAAAAGGCACTATTATTTTTTTCGAATCTCGCTTGTTAAACAATTCATTTAAAAAAACATTATTTAAACAATTTCTTAAAACAAAAATTATTCGAACAAAAATTATTTCAACAATTTGTTGAATCAAAAATTATTTAAACAAAAATTATTTAAGCAATTTGTTTGAACGTTTAAACAAAAATTATTCAAACAATTCGCTTAAACAAAAATTGCTTAAACAATTTAAAAATACAATTTTTTTCTTGAAAAGTCTTCTATTAGTTTTTATGCTATTAGAAATTCAGCTTCAAAAAAACAATAAAAAAAATAAAAATTCAAGTCATTGTACTTCTGGATATTCGTGGGCTCGATCATTCTCGTCATTCACGCCGTGAATTTCACGATGACTCATTCACGCGCTTTGACGCGGTTGCTATGGAAACAATGAAAAGTTGTAGAGGGCAGCACCTCGATATAGGTGAGAAATAGTTAGCTATATATATTCGGCGTCCCCAATCCTGACCCTTGCCGCATCTAGGTATAATATCTTTGGTGAAAACTTTCGATTTTAATAGCATAGAAATGTAGAAGACGGCTTAACTACTGTAGCACGCTTGCATTCTTTCGTTTGGGACAGCAGTGTTCCCAGATATAAGGGAGCAACGTTGTACCACATTTTAAGGCCACCGCTGATCAAAAAATGACGCTGCTGTCGTGTTAAAATCGTGTTTCTGTTGCCCTACTACACCCAACGTAACAGCTGTCCTAAATTTCTTTCCGTGTACTGGAACCAAATTTTAAAGGATATCATAAATTGGTCCTTGAAATTTCTTTGTGATACTTTGATAGTGCGTGCGAATTTTTGTACTTTTTTAGGGTTTTATAAGAAATCTTTATAACCTTGTGTCAGCGTCTGCCCGTTTCTTAACTCACCAACAACAACAAAATTCAAGCCCCATATAAGTGACCACTGCGGAGCGTAGAAAAATACTCGGAACTTTGGAAAAAATCTGTTTCCTATTTAAATTCTGCATTTTTAGCACAAAAAAAAAGATTTGGAAACTGACGGATGAAAATACCCCTATGGCTTTTCTTTTGGTGTGATTTTCTTCAGGGATGGTTAAAATTGAAGCTCTTTGCATGTGGAATTCAGACAAATAAAATTTGCTATGTTACATTTTTCTTTTTCTATATCAGTGTTTAAAAAATAAGTGAAAAGAAAATCAAGAAAAATTGGTTTATTCAGATATATAGAAGTAAGGAAAGAAAAAAATTTTGCTATGTTATATTTTTTTTTATATCAATGGTTAAAAAATAATAAAAACAATACAAATTTGGTGTTAACACCCCTGTGCTGCAAGCTTTTCTCTTAGTAGGATTTTCTTCGGGGACTCAAATTCAAGATGTGTGACGTGCGCCGAAGAAAGGGGGCTTACTCTGAAAAGTGAGATTGTTCAGGGCGAGCGGTCGAAGTCGACCGGATAGACGCGACTTTTAGGAGAGAGGGAAGACTCACGAAATCTTCCCTCTCCACTAACTATGCATTCTCACCCATATAGCGGCGCGGCTCACGGACGGGGTATACATGAGACGCGTAGATTGCAGTGGTGAGTGGTGGGAGGTGTTTCACGGGATCTTGAGCGAAAGCCCGACTTCTCGGGTTTAACAACTCAATTATTAGCAATAATAACGCTCGGAAATTTTTGTCGATGGTTTCATTAAAAAGAGCAACTCAAAAACTATCGAAAGGTGTAAAAACCTCGATTTCGATTTTTTTAGAGTAAGCCCCCTTTCTTCGGAGCACGTCACATCTTGACATGTAGAATTGAGATAAAGAAATGAAATGTACTATGTTATAGTTTTTTTTTATATCAATGATTAAAAACAGTAAAATAAAAAATGAACAAAATTTGGTTATTTAGACACATATGCTGGAAGTTTTTATTTTAGTCGGATTTTCTACGGTTATAGATACAAATTCAAGCTCTTGACATCTAGAATTGAGATATAGAATAAAATTTTCCTATGTTATATTTTTCTTTCTTCATATATCAGTGGTTAAAAATGAGAAAAATTAGTTGTTAAAAAAAAAAAATTTTTTTTACATTGGAAGCTTTTCTTTTAGTCCTCTTTTCTTCGGGGATGGCCCAAATTGCTATGTTGCGTTTTTCTTTTTTTATAATAGTGGTTAAAAAATAAAGTTCCCTAGTAGCAACGTCTGGCCGAGTCTATGTATGATAAAATCCGAAAAAATTTTCATATTCCGTAAATCTTTATGCATCAATGTCTACATGTTTTATTTATGAGAAAATTTAGACATATATTATGTGCAAATACCTGCATACCGAAGATGTTTTTGCATTAACTCAATTCCACGTGAAATGTGATATCGAGTTTAAAGTTTGTAAAGTTAAATAACAGCCATTATGGACCATTTAACTTGTCTTACGATCCAATTTGTTTTTTATTTAATTTCCGAAACTTTCAACTGGATATCTCATTTTACGTAGAGATAAATTAGTGCAAAAAACTCGTACAGACCTTATGAGTATAGGACCAGACTCCGACTAGGATAAGGGCCCTCGACTAATCCACCGTGACACTAGGAGAGAGTGGGGTATGGTGTCCATGTGGGGCATGGTATCAATCACAAAAAAAACCCTCGTTTGTGGATTTCCATATTAGGTTTTTGCATAAAATGACTTTCTGTGTTTGAAAAAATAGTGATGTGATGAAATTTTTGTTTTAAAATACATGTCAGAAGAGTTATTATGAAAAAAACAGTTTTGACGGGAACACATGGAAAAGTCTTTGGCAGAAATTAAGCACTTACAGCATATTTTGAAATACTTGAAGCATGAAAATATTAGATTCTCATATGGGAAGTATTTCTACTTCTGGTATCGTAAATTGTTTTTATAAACGTTCTAAATGTATTAATGGTGAATGAGGTGAAAAAATGTTGAGAAAAACAAACACGGAGAAATGCATAGCTAAACCAATCACCCGAAGATACTTATCCTTGATCTGCAAAATCTTCAAAATAGGGATCTGTGTTATCCCCCTTTTCCTCCAAATTCCAAGGTTGTACGACCTTCAGTACGACAGTAACCTTCGTTCGAAGATGACTGTCTTCCTGAGCTCCGCTAGAATTATGTTGAATGAGGAAGTAGATTGTAGAACAACGCGTCAACATGAAGTTTCTTATGAAACTTGGAGATTCCGCTACAGAAGAGTATAATTTGTTGAAGAAATTTTATGGTGATGAGTGTCTGTCTCGTACTTGAATTTCGATTATATATAATTCGATTATATACTGGAAAACTTTATTCTATTTACAACAGCTTGTGTCTCTGTTCTGACAGCTCTGTTATTTGCCATAAATACTAATGAGACAGAGGGATTATATAGAGTATTATATTGTAGATTTCCAATCACAATTAGAAATAGAATACGAATAAAAACTTAATTTTTAAATATCATCCCATAAGTATGTTTTATAGGGTCCCAAAAAACCCCCATAAGTGAAAATTATTTTTTAAGAAAATTATTATTTAAGAAACATAATTTTTTAAATAATTTATTATTATTTTTAATAATATTCTCTTTGAATAATGCCAGCAATTCAGGTTTTTTTTAAATATATAAATTTTTGTTAACTTATTGCTTAAAGTGACTTAATAATTAGTGAAATTTAACAAATGATCTCGTATCGAACCTTTGTCACGTTTCTTTGCGAAATTTGCAAGCAATTTTTACCAAATATTTAGCAAATTTCGCAAAGAAACGTGACAAAGGTTTCGATACGAGATCAGTTCAAGCTAAGAAGACCCAGGCAAGATTTTTAAACAAATTAATATTGTGTATAACTATGTTCTCCTATGGTAATGCTGCATACTTGCGGCTTTTTCTGTAATTTTCCACTTTTGTCAAATTTTCACTTTGTGAGGCAATAACTAAGTCAAGTTAAAAAAACATAATTATTTAAACAGTTTATTATTGATTATAACTATCTTCTCTTGACAATTAGAAAGTTGCGGTTTTTTCTGAAATGTTTTACTCAGAAAAGGCACTGAACGAGCCCATGATCGCCAGCGGTGACTACATTGATACCGACTCTAATTTACAGTCTTGACTTTTCACCCTAATCTATACCGTTTTCTGCTTACCAATTTTTTCTGTATTTAACTATGACCCTAAAAAGTATTTCAGATGTTTAGCAGTCAAGTTGCAAAAATTGAACCTAAACCCTAAATTCAAAGTTTTTTTTTGGCTCCGTATACTTTTTTTGTTTGGCTGTGTAATCCATGCAAATTTGCACAGCAGTAGTGTGTACTACTTTGATATGAGCAAATAATTCCAAGATATTTTATTTAGACTTAATAATTTAAATTTTATTTATAATTCACATCTTCGAATTGATCTCAGTCGGACTGATATGTAACTGAAGTATTGTTTGTATAATGTTATTTATGATATCATTTGAACGTGATAATCTTTTATATTTTTAAAGTTACTGAAAACTCTATGACTGATTTAGCGTAAGCACGTACATTAAAAAAGAATGTTAATATCATTTAGATGTGTACCAAGACAGATTTCATATGAAACCGGTCAAAATATGTTTCTGTTCAATACATTAATAAAAAAATATTCATATAAGTTACCCGAATTCTCCTAATCTTCGATCGAAAGTTGCCCCTACTACTTTGATATGCATTATAGAATCGGGGTGAACCTCCGAATAAGACCTGGCGTGGAAATTGCGTTTTGATCTTAATTTATGCTTTGAATAATAGTATATTAATGAAACTTTCATTTGATTGTAATCAATTTCATTAATCTACTGTTAATACTTATTGATATTTATACATTTTTTATACAAATCTGCATTATCAGTATAAAGTAGATTTTATGTTTGAAGTCCCTCAACTGTAACTTGGTGATTATGAATTCTCTTTTGTTAGAGCTCCTTCGGCTTTAACGAACACATTCTCATCACGTATCTCGTGCTTCGCACTTGATTTTGTAATTTGGTCACTTAAAGAGTATACCAAAGCCCAATAAAAAGAAAGGGGGGCGGGTCAAATTTTACACAAATCTAATACCTCCTCTGATGAGAATGTAAAAAACTGAATTTCTAACCAAATAGTGCATTTATCAAAAAAATAATAATAAATATAAAAAATATAATAATAACGTATTATTATAGTTTCAACCGTTTACATATTTGTTTTGCTTCTTTCAATAATTATACAGTCCAAGCTCCAATCATGGCCGCCCCGAGCATGTCCGCTTCTCCAATTTCTCGCTCGAGCGCTACCCCCACCACTTTAGCGTCGGTCGCGATTGATGCATTTCATAGCTGACGCTCCGAGGATGTCCGCGAGAAAAACGGCCGATTCTGAAGGTTTTTCTCGGGCCCAACCTTGAATTTGTCAGTCAAACAAATGTTTCATTTTATTATACATATAAGACATTAAATATCAGGAAAACTTTTCGTTATTCAAAATTATTTTCAATCCACATAAAAAAAAATTTGCTTCGATATAAAATCAAATTTCTGTACTATAGGGCTAACTAATCATTGTTTATTTTATGTTTCGTCGAATATTTAAAGGCTTTGGATAAAGATGTTCTGGATAAATGTTCAACATAAAATGTGAACGTTAAAAGCCGAAGAAAACCATGAAAAATTATAAAATCGCGTTCAAAAGATATTAGATGTCTGATTTCAGCTCGTTTAATATGCGTTTCTATGAGAAAACCGTTCGCAGTATTATTGCGCAGTTCAAAACGTGGGAAACAGTGAATTTCCATATTTCAAATGAACGAATATCTATTTTTACTACTGTAAAAAAAGCTTTACATTGTTCTTTTTTCTTTAAGTTTTACAAGTATTATTATAATTAATAATAAGATTACACGAGTGACACCAAGTTTATGTTATAATTGACAATTCGATGTTTGAGTTTCTCTTCGTTTAACAAAAAAAAAACAAGCAATACGACACAGTAATTAATTATGAATGTACTGCAAGAGATTTCACAGGTTACGTTAAAAGTGTGGCGAAATATTTGTCATTCTGACGCTTTGTTTACATTTATTCTAAGAATTGAACATACCATAGCTAATGATCGATTTTAATGTTTTACATACCTTCAAGCTCGGGCTTATAACGAAATAATCCAATATGAATCACTTTTGTACACATGTCATGTACGCTAGGTACATAAAACGATGTTCGAGATAAATTTTTAACCTACCCGACGCGCCGCATTACCCGGAATTGGTCAGCTGAATTTTTTCCACGCAGTCGAGCGTGACCGTGCTTAGAGTGGGGGTTTATGGCTTCTTGGAATTATACTCCCCTACAGCCCCGAAAACGGCCATGCTCGGAGCTTGGACTGTAATGCCATATTACTTTAACATTACTTTACCATTACGCTATAGCGTAATGCTTGCGTTCGGCCGGTCCGCCAGGGGGCTCCAAAAATGGTTCATTTCGGCTTTAAAATACGATGAAAATTGTCAGGAAAACTGTTTCGGAGACATAAAATATAATGTAAAATTTGAATTGCTGCTCATTTGTACTTGCTTCCAGGGTATTTGAGGTTAATTTTAGCAAAACATACAGACGTGAGATATGACGAGAACGGTGTGGCGTTGACTAAGGTTGGCAGCACAACGATTCACTTTTATTTTGGTCATTTATTCTTTTTATAACCTCACGCACCTTTTCTCGCCGATTTCTTAATTATCCATCCCTTTTTATCTCGCGGACACATGATGCCGCTCTTCAACACAAATCTTTTGCCGGTTTATTGCAGGTTATGTTTACGTACTTGACATGCTGTGACGCTGCCAACTGCTGAGCGTGAAAAAATTACCTTGACTCGAATGAAGTCAAATGAACATTTAAATTTACATTTTGTTGTTAAATAAAAATATTTTATTTATATTGATTAGTATGAGAATTTAATACTCAATTTATTAATGGATAAGCTGTCCAAATTTTGGATTTAATTCCAAATACTAGAAAAAATAATGGACTTATCTTTGACCAGCTTTTCCAGTAGCCGGACCACCTTAAGAGATTAGGGACCGTCGATTAACTATTTTCCGCTTTCTTAAGGAATACTTTTTGTAAATCTTTAATGAAAATTTCACTATTTTGTTGATAAATGTACTATTTGGTTAGAAATTCAGTTTTATACAATCTCATCAGAGGAGGTATTAGATTCTTCTAAAATTTGACCCCCCTCCCCCTTTTTTATTGGGCTTTGATATACTCTTTAAGTGACAAAATGACAAAATCAAGTGCGAAGCACGAGATCCGCGATGAGAATGTGTTCGTTAAAGCCGAAGCAGCTTTAACAAAAGAGAATTTATAATCACCAAGTCACAGTTGAGGGGCTGATAGCAAAAGCGGAGTAAGAAAAGAGTCGAAGCAAAAGCGGGTTGATTATTTCTCAGCGCAAGAACGAATCAGCTGACGCGCTACGGGCAAAAACGAGTTAAAGATTTAACTCGTTTTTGCCCGCAGCGCGTGGACTAACCCATTTTTGCCCACACTCATATTTCGATTCGGTTCCAACGTGGGATTTTTCGTCCCCCACTTCACTATTCGGTTTCGTCAGCTATTAGGAGCTTTGACTTGATTTTTGTTTTCAAAAATTCACACCTCAAATACATGTAATGAAGTCTTGAGATATTTAATGATGATGTTTTTCAGGAATTCTTATCGAATGTTTTAAACAATCCGATTCTACAGTTTCATTTTTCATTATTTATGTTTTATTTTTCAATTGATTTTAAATATTGTAAAGTCAAAATAATAATAAATGATAATTATTTTTAATTTATTAAATTATTGAAAATTTTTACTGTATACTTACCTTACTTTTCATGCTATTTTACGCTCTAATCACGATTTTGGGGATTTTAAGAGAAAAAGCCAAAAAGTTATCAACTTTACCTCACATGCTTTCTTAATATATAAAATTTTACAAAACCTTTAATGTCTGAAAATACTTATCTCAGCATTACAAAATTTAATTTTTACAATTTTATTTTAATTATAAAATAGTTGTAATTGGAAATTAATTGTAAAAAATTGTAAAATAAGTTTAACAAAATTTATTTTATAAAGAAATATCGCATGATTTTAAAAGGACAAAACAATTTTTTAAGGTAATTTTTTGTAGTATTTGAATAACTAATGAACATATTTTTAGAATATTTTCCTTTGATTCTGCCCTAGGGTCAAACATGGTACAAAAAACTGTCGTGAAATTTCAAATAAAAACTCTACTCTGTATACATTAATTTTAAAAATGAAAAATATTAATACTTTTTATAAATATTCCTAAATTTTATTTGAATATGATATACATTGATATTTATTTAAAAAATTCTTGTATATAGTTGATCATTTTATAAATTTTACGACATTTTTATACCATGTTCGGCCTCAGGGAATATATTTGAAGAATGGAATTATAAAAATATCTCCATGAGTTAGTTTTTGATTGAAAATTATATATTTTTTTTTTCTGAAGCTTGGTTCTTTCAACGTAATCAAATGTTATTAACTAATTTAGAAACCTTTAGGGATAGTTCAATGACAATCGACAGTGATTATTTTTAAGAACAATTTTTTAAACAAATTTGTATTATCTCATGTATTTATGAACTAAAAAAATCCACTTTTTACGAAAGAATTAACAGCCAATTAAAGTATCAACCATTTCTTGCTGTTGATAACAATTAATGATTGTTTAATCAAAATTAATTGACAAATTAAATTTGTGCCTATTTTCCGCAATAGCTAATCGTCATCCAAGTTTCTAAAGAAGTTACAAAATTAATTATTAACAGTTGATCAAGTTAAAAAATAAAGTTTAAGTGATGGAAAATAGCCCGAAGTCAAACTTGGTCAAAGTCTATTGATAATAAATTATTATAATAATATAATAATAATATTAAGATCAAGATCATTATAAATTATAATAATTATAAATAATTTTTGCGAGTTTTAAATCTTCTATTTGGTAATAGGATTTGTGTTTAGTACAGTTTTCATAGGATTGTGTATACCCTTTCCGTTGATCAGAAACATTTTTTGAAATAAATAGTATTTAGCCTTCAAATATGAAAGTCAAAGGCAATTTTTTTGTTTCAAGATGAAAATTAAAAACATAATATTAACAAGTCAATCTGTCCAAAAATTTATTTTTGAAATAAAAACTCAGAAACATTATGAATCTTTGTAAAACGCATATTTTGTCATCTTTTTATCTCAAATGAAAGTTTAAGTTTCTGCCTTTACGAGCTCTGAGGTTAAATAGTGGGAATTTTCATTTTCATTAATATAAATAAGCAATGATTTTAGATAGTAGAGGTGGCACAAGCCCCAGGAAGTTTAACACGTATTAGCCATAAGCAAAAAATACTTTTTTGTAAATTTGATTCAGAATCCTCAATTTTAGCTGAATCGAGTTGAAACTCAACATTTCTCTTCACAGTTAGCCATA
>CAKNWT010255820.1:0-11373 GCA_932066315.1 Andricus coriarius | reverse complement strand
TTGAAGAGTTAGATGCCTGCACGGAGGCAAGAGCGTCGATTGCATCGAAAAATTTGCCCTTAGCAAGTTGATACCATTATTCTATTTGGGTGAAGATGTCATCCTTAAAATATGTGACTTTTCCCTCCAAAGGCGCTTTCAATAACTCAACATGCTGTTGCTGGAACTTCAAGTAATTTGCTTCAAGCGTCTCTAATCGTGCCCGGAGCATACCGCGCGTGTGTATTGTCGGAACCGATTGGAACGAATTTTTTATTCGACTAGCAAGTTTCACTTGCCCAAGAAGGCATAGCTCAGCTTGTGTTTTCGAAATTTTGAATGACCTAACTTTTTAAAAACACGACAAGTAATTAAATTAGGTAAACTGTTTAAAGGAAATGTCTCACTGTTGTCACAGGTAATAAAATCTTTGAATCGTCGTCCCGAAAGATGATTGATGCAATTTTACGAAGTGTATTCGTTGACTCGAGACAATTACACTAACACGAATTGCTGCTAATCGTAGTTAAAAAATAAAAGAGATAGGTGACACGAATCGTCCCGTGTGATTGGCAGGTGTAAACAGTAGTCAGCTGCCAAGGGTATACGCGTGCCGAGAATGTACGTACACTGACTCGAAACGTTACACAGTTGTTGAGACCATACTGCCGAAACCAATTAAAATGATTAGATTTTAATATACGTTACGTCCTTTAGGTTTCCTCGCTGCATGCATGATTTGGATGAAGTTTTGTTATTCCTGTGTACCTTGAACTTCACTATGCATTTCACAACAATTCTCCTTTTTCACTCCAAATAATCCCGGCAGGTTTCACTGAGTAAAAGAACTGTCTTGATATGATTGTATCACGATGCACACATGTTAATTGCACTCGCGACCTACCCAGAAGGTGCGGTTCACTTTATCCGACTCGAAGGACCAAAAATGTTCGCGAGCGAGAGAAGTTTATATCAGAAAAAACGATGCAATGTTTAAAAACCTTCTTGACGACAAATAAATTAATTGACAGGTCACTGAGAATAAATAATAAAACAGAATTATTTTAATGTTAACAAAAAGCTCAAAAAAACGAACTTTTCTATATTTAAATCATTTCTAAAATACATATACAATTAATTTGAACTTGTCTACCGAAACGACGAAACAAGTTCTCAATTTAACGTTCGGACGACGACTAAATTTGCTTGCAAAAGGTACGAAAAGTTCTCACTCATTGCTGGAATATGACTCAGCGATAGAAGAATAAGGATAGAAGAAGAAATCGATAACACTTTAAAATTAGAATTCCATTCAAATGTAAATGTTAGGTCATCCGACCGGAACCGCAAGTTGTCAGACCACGGGGTTCCAATAAAATAATTTTCCGTATTTATGATAATTTCCTCGTATTATGTCCACCATAAAGGATGTTTAGATTCTGCGAATCACCTTACTGCACTCAGAATAGAAACGGCGATTTGGTCCAAGTGCAGTTCTCAACCAAGTGAAACAGTCCAGGAAAAGATTTAAACCTGACCAGTTACATCCTTTCCCAAAAACGTGAAATCTAATTCTTGCCCACTTCTTTCTTCCCCTTCGTGAATGAAGTGTGGCAGTAGCTACAATTTAGGGTAAGTTGAATATGAAATCGCAGTTGTTTTCTCAAATCCTTTGCAATTTTACTATCTATTTTCTATTTCATTTTCTTTTAATTTGAACACATTAGAATCAAAATTACAGTTAGTGCGTCAGTTATTCAAAAGAAAACACTTTTCATCATTGAGATTCAACGGTGACAGGGCAGCCGAAAGAGGAAACATCTTAGGTTTAAAGGTGGTAATCAGAATCCCACAAAATTGAACAAATTAACCAAATTAATTTAAAAACTTGAACCGCCGGTACATTATAGTAATTAGAGCACTTTCACAGTTTTTGATATTATAAATCATATTCTCTTATGTGAAAGTTCGTTATTTATATTGACATAAAATTTGGAAACATACCAATTCAAATGAATATTCGAGGAAAAAAATACAAACATTTTTTAATGTTTAATTTAATTTTGGTCCGACTGCAAGCTACAAGGATTATTACGTTTCATTTTACAATTTTTTCATGTTGATAACAAAATATATTCTTGGTTTGGCATGCTAGTAATTTAAAATTTCCTACAAACAATCGAATTTCCTTATCGGCGTGAAAATAGAGTCTTCGAAACTCGAATTGACAGTTCTGATTTGGCTCAGGAATAAACCGAATATATCAAATTTTTCAAGTGCGCAACCTATTACTTCATGAGAAGAAAACCTGCCGAAGGAGAGCTGGACCTGACATGAAGAGGAGGCTACTGAGCAGAAGTCTGGGCAGGTAAATTTTGTCTGGCACAAGAAGAAGAAGAAGCAGGACTACGTTTGCCATTGGGATTTCATCCGGAATATATTGAATCGTAATTTGCTAAAGCTTTAATATAACTGTTTGGGAAGATTGGGTGATTTTTTCCCACTGGACAACACCTTATTTCATCAGCAGTCAAATTATCAACTGCGTCGGTCATCATATTTATTTTTATTCGCGAATTATTTTCATCTGTCCTACGTATTCCATGAAGAGTCCCACTATAATCCAATATGGCAAAAACGTCACCATTGGTTGTAGATAATACAATATATTCTTGGTTCAGCTTAAGCATATAGTCTGTACGATCTATTCGCATTTGAATTGGTTTATAGACAGGAAAAACGTATCTTCGAA
This sequence comes from Andricus coriarius, assembly GCA_932066315.1. Lineage (NCBI taxonomy): Eukaryota > Metazoa > Arthropoda > Insecta > Hymenoptera > Cynipidae > Andricus > Andricus coriarius. Next base: position 8,642 of record CAKNWT010255820.1, on the reverse strand, counting down.
ATTCAAATCGCTGGTTCTGGTTTGTGCAAGGAATAAGCCGAACATAGCCAAGTTGTTGTATTGCACACCCAAGTACTTGAACAGAAAGAGGGCTTCCCGGAGAGGACCTGGACCGCGCATGGAGAGGAGGATTCGGAGTTATAGTCCTTTTAGGTGAATGTCGTCTGTCAGAAGAAGAAGAGACAGGGTCACTTTTGTTATCAGGATTTGATCGAAACTGTAGTAAATCGTAATTAGCAGAAGCTTTATTAAAACTTTCGGGCAAGATTGGGTGACGTCTGCCTACTGGACAATCTCGAATTTCATCTGGGGTCAAAATATGAATTGCGCCGCTTACCATATTTACTTTAATTCTCGATCTAACTCTATTTGTCTTAATCACTGAACAAAGAAACCCGCTATTCTCTAATATTGCAAAAATATCACCATTTGATGTTGATAATACAATATATTCTTGGTTTGGCATGGGAGTATAGGTCGTTTTTCCTGTTCGCAATCTAATTGGACAACCATCGGGAAAAACGTATCTTCGAAATTCGAATCGTAGGTTCGGATTTGTGCGGGGAATAAGGCGAAGGTATCCAAGTTGTCCAAGTGCATATCCAAGTATTTTAGTTGAAGGCGGCCACTCAGGAGGCGACCTGTTTTCGGCATGAAGAGGAGGCTGCTGAGGAGAACTCCGGTAATGTAAGTGTTGTCTATCAGAAGGAGAAGAACCAAGGTAACGTTTGCTTTCAGGATTCCATTCAAACTGTAGTGAATCGTTATTTGCTGAAGTTTTAATGAAACTTTCGGGAAATATTGGGTGAAATTTTCCCACTGGACAATCTCGCATTTCATCTGGGGTCATATTGTCAACTGAGACACTTATCATATTTACTTTAATTCTCGATTTAGCTCTGTGTGTCGTGTATATTCCACGAAGAATCCCGCTATACTCTAATATTGCAAAAATGTCACCATTTGATGTTGATAATACAATATGTTCTTGGTTGGGCACGGGAATAAAGGTATTTTGTTTTGGTCGCAATCTAATTGGATAACCAGCAGGAAAAACGTATCTTCGAAATTCGAATTGTAAATTCCGATTTGTGCGGGAAATAAGCCGGATGTATCCAAGTTGTGCAAGCGCGTATCCAAGTACTTTAGGAGAAGCAGGCCTACCAGGAGGCGACCTGTCCCTGGCACGAAGAGGGTGCTCCTCAGGAGCCTGAAGTATGCGACGAGAAGCAGAAGAGCGAAAATGAACCGTGCCTGGATTATCAAGGCAATCTCTGCTGGACTGTGAACTTATTTCTGCAAACAGAAATAAAGGATTCATGATTCTTGTTGAGCAAACTTCACTGTGTTTGAATTTAACACAATTCATTGTTTTGTTTTAATTTTCATAATTTTTTCTGAATTCGTTAAAAATCACCTAGGATTCTTATAAACTGCATGGAATTCCTCTAAATTGATTTAAATTCAAAAGAACATAAGGTCGATTATTAATGCACGTTAGTCACTTCTAGAAAATTTCAGTACCATTTTGGTTTAAAAATTATTATGAGGTCAAAGAACTGTATTTAAAAACAAAATTTCATTTGCAGATAACTTTTTCTTTTCTTAAAAAGTCAACCATTTTGTGGAAAAAATGAACTGTTTTGTTCAAAATTATAATCCCTTGATTGCAAATTCAACTCATCGGTCGTGAGACCAACTGTTTGGCGAAAAATAAAAAAGTTAATTTCTTTATGTTCTACTGTCTGGCTAGATATGGATGTTTATTGTCTGAAAATGAACTTGTTGCTCTAAATTGAGATTTTCAGTTTGATAATTCAACTATCCTCGAATACATTCGTCTTTGTAGGTTGAAAATTCAGCTATTTGGTTAAAAATTCTATTTTATTGCTAAAAAGAAATTTCTTTGTTGTAAACGTAGGTTAGTAGTATATTATGCGCAAAGGGATAGAAGAGGGACATTATTGATACATGTATGTTTTCAGTGAGAGCCGTAGGAGATATTAATAGGTATTCAATAATTTTAAAAGATTTTAGAGAAATTTTCAGATTTTACATAGGTTTTGCATACACTAAAAGGCTTTGTGGGATGCACCAAGATTTTTAAATATTTCAAGGAGTTCATGATTGTTGACGACAAAAATATACAAATGGCCATTATATGAATATAAGCTGGAAAGGGGGACTTTATATTCGCTCCACAGGCCTGAGAAATGACTGTATTTCTGCATGTATTATATAAATTATAGTAAAAATGATAGATATATATTATTAGTATATTCACCAATAGAATTGAAGATGACGGCCACAGTGTAAAGGAAAGTATAGACCATCCTCATTTTCGCAATATAGAGGAAACATTGATTAATGCTTCAGTGAATAAGTGGGTTAACAAATGTGGCTGAAGAATATTCCATTGCATCATCATAGTACAAATATATACGTAACTAGTCGTTATCTCACATATATGTGAGATGACGCGGTTATTGGTTTCAATATTGTCCTTCGGAGATGTGATTATTATATTTTTATCTCAAAGGTATTGGTTTTGATTGGTTATACACTATGTAAGAAAAAAATTAATTAAAATGAATGTTCGTTGAATCATGGAAAACCACAGAGAAAAATCAATGTGAAATAAAGAACAAACAATAACATGATAAAATACGTGTGATTTATTTTGTACTGTCCAGATCAAATCCAATATTCTAGTCAAAAAATAATATAATCTTACAATTTTCAAGATTTTCACTATGAATTATAAAAAAGTATGCAAGTTATAAGTGTGTGTAGAGGACAATAACCTACTGTAAGACATAAGATGTTTGGTTGAAAACAATCATTCTCAGTTAGCATTTTAAAAATTTTGTTCTCAATTTATATATTTTTACATTCTCATTCATGAGAGTGTAATGTAATCGTCCAAATTTTCGATCTCTGGTTTTTAACGGATCTTTACATTTCGGCACTCACAGATCACGAAAAGCATAACATTTTTTTCGGTGTTTGTCTGTCTGTATGTCTGTATTCCTGCATGTATGTAGGTATGTACGGTTACCTGAATGCTGTGCGGCTATTTGTGGTACTAAGAAATTCGAAAAATTTATCTGTGAATTTTTTTTTCGACAGGAAGCAAATTATCAGAGTTACAACATTTTCAAAATAAAAAAAAAGAACGAAAATGAAATTCTTTAGCCAAAAAAGGCACTATATGAAAAAAATTCCACGAAAGAAAAAAGTTGCTTTTTGAATCTCGTGCAATATTATCTTAACAACAATTCTATTTTTTTGGAAAAATCGAAAATTCAAATTTTAATTGCAAAAACATGACTGAAAATACAAAATTTTATTTTGTGTTTAAAGTATGCAGGATCGAAAAAAAGATGCAGAGGCGGAAATTATGAACCCGAATAAGATCTACAAATTTGTTATAATTCACTTTTTGATTTGACGCGTAATTTTTCTTCTATTCGTAAAAAACGCTAAAAATAAAAAAATAAAACTTTTGGACAAAAGACACAAGCTATGACAAAAATATATTGTCAACAGTTTTTAACTCAAACAAGAGTTAAAAATTTGGAATCGATCCCCTTTTGATAAAACGCATATTTTTCTTTTTAATCGCGAAAAGCGACATTACAAATATGAACAATTGAACTTTTGGACAAAAAGACACAAGGTAAAATAAACGCTTTTTTTTTTCTTCAAAATTTAACATTATTTGACTTTGAAAAACTTTATAATTGAATAACTCTGTTCTTATTCTGTAGGTTTCAAAACGATTGTTTGTTGAAAACAAGGTTATTTCTCAAATGAATTATCTCCAATTCATCATCAGATTAAAAGAAATATGTGGCGACTGTTAAGGTCTCCAGACTATGTAACAAATTGGAATCCACGATAATATTAAAATTACCAAAATAAGAATTTGCTCAATTATATTTTGCTAGAAAGCCAAAAAAGGCGTTTATCGAACGATTCTTAGTTCATCATTTTGTTCATAGAATCAGAGGATTGAAATATCATAAAGTAATTTAAAAGATTTCAAGGCATTTTTGAAAGCTTTAAAACGTTTTAAGCGATTTTAAAAGGTCTTGAAATATTTAATGACTCCAATGAATTTTTTTTACTTGCATAATTTGAAGTAATTTTAAAGGATTTTAAATATTTTGAGCTGTTTTTTAAATTCTTATTTGATTTTAAGTACATTACAAAAAATTCCAAGAATCCAAGGAATTCTCAATTGATTTCAGAGGATTTTAAATATTTTAGCGTATTTCAAAAAATTTTGAGCCATTTAAAAGAAATTTCATGTTTCAAGGAATTTAAGATAAGTTTTAAGGATTTGAAAACTTAAATTATGCTAGAAGATTCAAAGGAATTTTCAATTAGTTTCAGTAATTCAATTGATTTCAGAGGATTTTTTTAAATTTCAAGAACTTTACCTTGGATACTAATGGGCCCAAGGTTTACTAGAATTCCACGAGATTTGATTTGGAATTCACCCTGAATTCGTATAAATTCTTTTGAATTCCGCAGAATTTTCGGGATTTTTTTCAATTCACGTGAATTCTTCAAAATTCAGTGAATTCTACGTAATTTAATGTATTTTTTAAATTTCTTTTTAATTTTTGTTTAATTCATCTTGAAGTCGGCCCTTTATCAAATTCTTTTAGATTTCCTAGAATTGTTCTACACTTATTTCAAACTTACTGAATCCAATGCATTTTCTCATATTTTTCATTTCTCTTAAATTTTGTTAATTTTATTTATTTAATTGAAATTTATATAAAATAATACATTTTATAACAAAAAATCTCAATTTATTGCAGAAAGAACATTTCCTTTAATTTATAAAATGAAATAATTATTGCGGCAATATAACTGACAACCTTTTATGAAACCTTAATCGATTGACCGTCAGTCGGAACAAATTTCTTTGCCTCAAATAAATTTTTTTGAATAAAAAATTCTTCTTCGGTTCAACAAAATAGCTCCTTGTTCGCAAAAAAATGTTCTTCAGTTTAGCGTGATTTTCTGCATTCATATTTATTTTTAGTCTAATGAAAAAAAACTATTTAAAAAAGACGGTTCCCTTAATTTTAAACAAATAATTTTTCGAGTGTACGTGGGAAAAAGATATAAAAAGAACAAAATAAAAAACATGTGTTATGTTTATTGAGGGTTTTTATTTATACCAAGATTTATAAAAATCAGTCAAGAGAGTTCATGAACAATAAGGAATATTATTAATTTTAGGTGTAGGTGTTGCTACATTTTTTAGGGAAAATATGTCACTGGTTGTCCTACATGATTTTATATTAAACAAATGAACAGTCCTGACGATTTCCTCGCAAATATTGCTATTTTTGAAACAAAAATCACACAGATAATTTTCATCCGATCGGAAGATTTATTTCTGCATTCAAAAGATCTCACCTTGATATATGTATGATGCCGTTCTTTTCTTTCTCTTTTGTCGTTTGCAGCAATTCCAAAAAAGTAAAAATGAAAATTGGTAATTACTAATAGTAGAATTTTTTTAAATTTCGTTTTACAAAACTAAATCTGAACGAGTAAGAGAGCCTATGATATCCCAAAAACTTTTAATTTTGGAATATTTTTATCCACATATAGCGTGTTTTAAAAGAATTAAAGATGAAGAAGATAAGCAAAATATTCTTTTCAGAATTGTCTAGAACCGGGCGGAAGCCCTTAAAGTTTTGGTATCGTGTCCGTCCGCCCATCTGTCCTACTTGTTTTCAAGGAGGTAAAGTAAGTGAATGGAAGTACGTAAATAACCTCTTTATTAAGAAAACGAATTACGAAAGTGAAAAAAGCGAAACAAGATTTACTACCCGAAAAATCTATAAGGATAAATATGAACTGGCCTCCAAAAAATTTGACTAATGGAGAAAACAAAACAGAATAACGTTTAGACAGTGATCATCATCATTATCCAAAAACTAAAAAAAAAACATTATCTAAAAAACACCTCTCACGAATAAGTTTCTACAAGAAGTGGTGGATTGGCTCGGCCTGCGGGACCAAATGAACAACTTTATACGAAATGTTCGTAGATGTCTGAAGAATGAGCACTAAAGAGCCCGTACACACACCTACAGTGTCACTTGACATTGTGGGAAATCTCCTTACAACGCCGAAAGGGAACCGGCCTATACTAACTATGCAGGGTAACTTCAGCAAGTATTGAATAGCGGTACCCATTCCAGATGTAAAAAATACCACCATCGCGCATGCTCCGAGGTGTATCCTGAGTGATCGAGGAGAAGCTTTTTTTAGTAAAATGATGCGGAAAATTATATAAAACATCACGCGAATGATGGCGCCGACTGAGACTGACTGCTTTAAATGTATAGCAAGTGTTTTTGGATCCTTCTATCTCATGTATATGCAGCGACTGGCATTTGATATACGAAGGAGTATTAGTGGCTAAGGCCTCACTATTTTCATAGACTTTCAAAAATGTCAGAATTTTCTTGAGACATATGGACACAGAACCAAATCTCTACTGCAGAATAGCAAAGTGACGGTTGGAAAAAATGACATTAACATCTTCGAATCTTATCAATTGACGAAGAAACATGATGTTGCTGAAAATCGTTTAAAAGAAGTTTGACTCGAGATGGAACGACTGGAAAGAAGGACCAAAAAAACCTTCATCCACAAAACCTACCGACAAATATCAGACACCGGAGAGCATCTCCGATGCTAGGATTTGTGCCAGGAATAATCAAACCTGTTGCAGGACTTGTCACCTATGATGATGATGAGCAACCATAAGACGCAAAAGACGACGAGCTGAATGATGCGCAACAGAATTTATCATACCTCATTGGACAACAAACCCATGTTTTGAAAGCTGATCGCGAGCAAATACATCCAAGAGAAGAAGATCAAGAAAGGAAGCTTAATCAGTTTAAACTTGATTTAAACATTACTGCAGTGACTTTTAATCAAATTAGATAATGTATGCCGTAAATAAACTACACAAAGACTTGGAATCAAATGATGAAAATAATGGGAGTTGTATATGCACACGTACATGACCATGCTCCCAAACTCATATTTCCTACTCGAGGTCCAAGAGTCAGTATCGAGAGACGGGCAGAATCATGAACATCAACGATTATGGTAAGGAATGGATCTTTAAGGTTCGTACTGAATATACCACTTATCGACCAATCCGAACATCAAATCTACCATATTATTTCTTTAGCCGTACCTCAAGAAATATTAGTAACCAGCTCTGTCCGGGTATCACGCTGCATATTAAGAACAGAGTACTAAATTTTAACCAGTCTTTCAGTCAACCAAAATTTTAAAGAGTTCATTAATGAGTTAACTCTAAATTTAGACCTAACAAAAATACCACTTGGCGTTGGACACGATAACAAGAAGATTAACATCACCTGGATCTTATATTGGATTAGGTTTATTAACAACGCAGAAATGAATTACTTATTTTTTTCTCTCTCAAATCTCAATATTAATGTTAGCCTATATCGCTTGTCTACATCGCAAGGAGCGATGTAGGAGGTACAGTTTTGTGACGTCAAACGAATTACTCAAAATTTCGAAGAAGCTGACCTTGGACAACACCATGAAGATGAGTTAGAATCAAAGAATATCTCCGAGAGCCACTGAAACAAATTAAAATCAGATCCTTTTCCAGGTGATCATCGAACAGGCTTCTGAAAAAGCAGCCAATACATCAAAAGTATCGAGGATGCCCCTGCCCAAGATACAACTACTAGTGCAAGTGCTTCAACACATGTGAAGTGGTTAGTGATTATCAGTGATGCCTATTAAAAGGAAGGTGAAAGAAAATGCCACTAAGTGTTAAAATGCAAAAAGGCCAAAATTTTAAAAGTGGAAGTGTAACATTTAAAGAAATTTCACACAAATGTACCATATTCTCTATATTAGGTTCAAACAACTAAACAGAAGCAGCTTGGATTCAATATAATTTACGTTACTTTTTGATATAATGACTAACGCACTTGTGTAAATGATAAATTAAAAAAATAGTACGAAGCCCGTATGCGTCTTTACAAGGAGCTTCTAAGCCAACGACACTTTAAGTCGTGACGTTATGACAGTCAGCATTCTTCAGAAGGTAACGATTCCTCACCTACGCATTCCTATCTTTGAGTCGGTAACACTCAAAATTCTTATCGAAGGCCTTTTCTACTTCTTGCAACCACAAAAAGTACTACAGAATTCGAAAAAACACGCTTTCTCATGCCCATCTGCACTCGACGCGGAACTGATCCCAAACATTGATATATTATTAGGGATCAACGGACGTCGCCCTTTAAACTACATCCACGGACATGTACCAGTGTAGTTCTAAACCAAATAAAATGTTCCAGGGAAAAGTGTGAACCTGACAAGTTACATTACGGTACCACTAAATTAAACAAACTAATGAAATTAATTTGGCAGCGTGAAACTCGAGTAAATTGTAGTGATTAGAGCTCTTTCACAATTTTTGATATTAAAAGTCATAATGTCTTATGCAAAACTTTGTTCTTTGCATTCACATAAATTTTGAAAAAATAAAAAGTCAAACGAATATTCGAAGAAAAAAATACAATGATTTTTTAATTTTTGAATTT
>CAKNWT010255817.1:0-17986 GCA_932066315.1 Andricus coriarius | reverse complement strand
AAAAAATGTAATTTTGTACCAAATAACTCAATTTTTTACCAAACTGCTGTATTTGCAAGCCAAAAATACGAATTTTCAACAAAGAAGATTCATTTTCTAATCGAAAAGATGATTTTTCAACAAAATAGTTCATTTTTCAATCAAATAGATGGATTTGTAACTAATAAAATGAGTTTTTAACAAAGTAGTTCTACTTTTAAGCAAGTAGGTAAATTTGCAACCAATAAGACGAATTGTCTATAAAACAGTTACATTTTCAACCCAAAAATATGATTTTTCAAAAAAAAATGTAATTTTCCGGCTAATAGTTAAATTTTTTACCAAATTGTTCAATTTTCAAGCTGAAAAGACGAATTATCAGCAAAGAAGAATAATTTTCTGATCAAAAAGATGATTTTTCAACAAAATTGTTTATTTTTCAACCAAAATAAAAAAAATCAGAAAAAGTTAAAAAAAATTTAATTTTATACTTAGACTTGAAATGGATTCGTTCCTTATCAAATCTTGACATATTGTGTTTTACGGTTGAAAGAATGGATTTTGTGTGTACAAATAGCAGTGCATGGGTTTCAGTCCCTGGTTATTGTTGCTCAATTCTATTATAAAAATAGTTAGTGCACCAACACATACAGCTGATGCAGGTAATTTTTTAGCAACGTTTTTTTTTAACAGAAAAACATCAATTAAATTTCATGAATGTAATTCCATAACTTTTTAAGCTTATAAATTTCTACAATGTGGTGAAAAAAAAATTAATAAACGCTGACAATCCCTATGAAACAATTTACTAATTTAAACAATTACTAATTTATTTTTTTCAAAAGCCAAACGAAATATCCCTATGCGGATTTTATTTATCTTTTATTTCAAAGAAGAAACGTTGAAATCGGATCTTAATTGTTATGTGAAAATCAATTTGTTCATAGGCACTGTCTTTGCCCCAGTGTGGAGGCGTACGGTGAAAACCGTACTGGTCAGGTTAGACTTTTTGGCAGCGTGTCGGCGAAGCGCTTGTCCAGCATAAACCAAACCATTGCTCAACACAGTTTCTATCCTGACGCAAACGCGAGCGCCCGTACACATTCCGAAAGGCGTTAGGATAGACTTTTTGGCAGCGTGTCGGCGATGCGCTTGTCCAGTGTGAACCAAACCATTGCTTAACACAGTTTCTATCCTGACGCAAACGCGAACGCCCGTACGCATTTCGTTTTGCGTTCGAGCATGCATGGGCCTTTAAGGAGGTTACTAAAATTACGCAAAATTTTAATGGGGTTTAGGGATGGGGATTAATCTCTCTCGTGCCAAAAGCAGAGGCAGCTCTTGCTGCGGTCGCTCCGTGTACCTAAGTTCTAAGTAGTTGAAAGAATCATTTGATTCTGTACACATAAGTCACCCTAGTAGCAACGTCTGGCTTGTATGACAGAGGCCAGAGTCTGACTCAGCATCTGCTCCCTCTAGTCGACCAGACTGGCGGGAGAAATGATCAGACCAGACGATAAACAGAATCTGGTGAATAAAGGAACCAGATTCTGGTATTTAGTTTAAATACTAGTAATTAATGTAAAAATTAATTGTGAAATTAAAAATGTAACAATCGGTAATCTGAACGATTCATAAGTATCCCCTAACATGCAATAAGCTTATACGACAAGGGGTTATGTTTGCAATATTTCAGTGTGTTTCGCCTGAAATGTAGTGACGCCTCCGTAGTATATTCTCCTAGAAAGGGCTGAAATATAGTGTAAAACTATTACAGAAACCTATTTATTACCATTTTACTTTATTTTTATTTTGTCTTGTGTGTATCATGACCAGTCTGGGCCAGGATCTGCTATACCAGACTGGCGCTAGAACAGCACGCCAAAGCGGAACCAGCCGGGTGCCAGGCTGTAAACAGATTCTTCTTTTTCTGGCACCCAGCTGGCGCCAGTCTGCAGTTATCTTGCTACTAGGGTCATTATGAAATTGATATAAAACTGGCAGGCACAGATCTTTTGTTTTTGCTTTTTTCCTTTTTCGCCTTTTCACAAACTGAATGAAATTATACTTTTCTCGATGGTATATAAAGCCCAATTCATTATCGAAGCGCATTTCTTTCAGTTCACTTGGTTGCTTACCGCTATCGTTAAACTTTTGTGTCATTCTGCGAGGTAAAAACACAGAAAATTCGTTTCGTATGTCCACAGTAATTATTCCAAATTATTTTGTTCTGACACTGTTTTATATCCATATATGTTTAAACCATAAGTGACGCATCACTAAATGCGTAATGACAAACCGTTATACCAACGTACACGAAGAGAATTTTGGTATCAATATTTGGTTTATTGTATACCTCTAATTAAAATAAAATGTATTATTACAAACTTAAGTGAGCAAGATTATTATTTACGTTTAGTAAAAGTCTTACACTGGGACCTAGAATTAGTTACCTCGGATTTACTACTTCCGAGAAAAGATGTCGCAGCGGTTTCGGGTGTGAGAGAGAGCCCGCGGGGTCGAGAGAGGGTGGCCCACCAATGCGTGAAACACCAGCAGCGTAGGGACAAAGGGGTAGAGTGCAAGTACTCACGCACGTATATTGCGTAATATTAGGAAATGGTTAACAAGTCATTGGCTGTACGTTTGGAGGCCTGGGAAATATCATCAAGGCCAATTGCAAGCCATCCCCAAAAGTAATTGAATCCAAGTTCCAGTGTATTTACTATTTGAAAATTTGTAACTGTTGAAAAGTGATCATGGACAATAATAAGTTTTGTAAAAATATCTTCAAAAGTAAGTATTTTCAGTAACATAGGTTATAAGAAAATTACAAAATTTTAATATTCATGAATAAGAATGCGTATTGAAATGAAACAGCTAGTAATTTCTGCAAACGGGATTTGCGAGAATTCCACAAATTTATATGAAAAAAGACCAAAGGTTTCTGAGCTGTTCCGTCTACAGCCGAGTATGCGACGACCAGACCAGCTGGCCGACTGTAGCGTGAAGTGTGAGCGCCTAACAATTCCAAGGAATTTGACACGGGTTAAAGGATTTTATTGAATATCCAGGGCGTTATGCGTTGCCGGTCAGGATCGTCAATAAGCATGTATTATATACACTTGTACAATTTATTCAAAGATTAAACAAGTTGTGACAAAAAGGGTTGACAAGAGTTACATAAGCGCGGTTGAAGTACTGGACGGGACTTGCGTCGTGACGGGACAGACGAGACTGGAGAACCAACCCTAAGGGGCGGTCAATGTGGTAGCGTATCGATTAGCGCTTCCAGAACCTTCTACTAGTCGTACAAGTTATAAGAAGTACATGCGCAATTACAAGTGTACATTGTATCGATTAGTGCAGTGTATTGATTAATATGCATATATAGACACTTATAGGCAGGGTACATAACACCCCCCTCTCTAGACATTATTTCGTCCTCGAAATTCTTTAATTTAAAAAATGAATCTTTTTCGTATTTACTGATCGCAATAGAGATGTTCGTGGTTGTACTGCTTCCACACGTACTGTATAAGTTACAACATTAGTTTGATTTTCTACTTTGTTTTTTATACAAAAAAGAATCATTTTCTTGGGTAAACATCTAGTTATATGCCTTAGCATTCCATACTTAAAACGCGCGTACATGGTTATCGATCCTATCGCTATATAGCCTAAATGCTGTAACCATTCTTAAGTAGTTTCACTCCAACCTTTTGATTTTTTATGAGCGGACATATTATTAAGTATACTTTGGACATCGTTTAAACTTAGTTGTTCTTTCCTAAGTACATCTATATCAATTTGCTTGGGCATTTGAATTAATCTCTTATCTACGTTGTCTAAGTTTCCTAGGTTATGTTGCATATCGTAAGTTTCGTTGACAACAATCGTTTTAGACATATTTAAGTTTTTTGATGAATTAAGTTTATCGTGGTTGTTATATATTTCACAATTTTCGCCGATGGTTAATGTGGCAACTTTGATTCGAATTGGTTAAATTTTTTCTCCACATACTAAATCTAGGCTTATGTTGGTTGTGGGAATTACAATATATCCTCCTATTACCGGTATAAATTCTTAGATTAGGCTGATTTCTTTTACATATTAAATGTCTATTTATTGTTTTACATTTGTTAATTGTTTCTTTATCAGTCGGTACGTAACTGTCTTCAAAGTCAATTATTAAGTCAAGATCGGGAATTAAGGAAAGGAATATTTTGTCAAATTTGGTTGGGATTGGTATTATTCTTTTTATGGTTCCCTCCTCGTTTTCAATAATTGGTATATTAATAGCGTAACTTAATGATCCATTTACTACCGTTATTGAGATTGAACTAATATCGAGAATTTTCTGGCAGTCTTCCTCGAAATGGTATTTTGTTCTGTGTTGCATTTCAAATTCTTCTAGTGTGTCTTTCAAAATTGCAGGAGTTAAAATTTGTGGATGTATAATTCCATATCTACCATTGTTGATAGCATCTATTGCTATATTAATATTTTCGTTTATTTCTTCAATGAGGATAATTATTGAAATTAATTTTATATTAATGAAATTATCTTTAGTATTGCAATTCAGTTTTTCAATTGTTTGAGATTCTAATGCGATTTTATCCTTTACTTCATGGTCCGTATCTGATACTATTTTGATGATTTTCATTTGGTTATTTAAAACGGAAACTATATTCTCATTGTCAGTATATAATTTATCAAATTCTGAATTTATTTGATTTGAATCTGATTCAATCAGGGTTCTAAAAAGGGTTTTAGAAATATCACCTATAAAATTAGCCAGTCCTCTTCTATGCCTTTGTTTTACAAGTAACTTATGTAAAATTGTAATTTTGTTTATTAATCTATTACGTCTATGTTTTGGTAAGCTTATTTCATTTTTCGCTGTACATTCATTTTCGCATATTTTTTCTATTAACCCATCAATGCCCAAAGTGACCAAAATTTTTCACCGATTTCGGCTGGATAACTTTTGATGAAAACGCACTAGAAAAAAAAATGAAGTACATATTCTGATGCTGTCGGGATCGCTCTTTCCGAATCTGGTGATGAAATTGACAAAAAATTATTCCTTGTGCCCTTTTTTTGCCATTTTTTGAAAAAAAGTCAATTTTTTTCAGTTTTTTTCCTTTAATCATAAAAATGACCCTGATAACGTTGTCACATGGTGCGTTGAGAGTGCTTTTTTTTCAAGAAATACTTCAAACAAAAGTTTTTCATTTCGAAGAGTTATTTCGGAAATTGGCCTCAAATTCTGGGCCCAAAGTATTTTTGGGCCTTATGAGTCCCAAAACATGTTAAATAGTAGAAAGAATCTTGATTTTTGATTATAGATTCATAATCTACGTGAGATTTCCTGTAAAAATTGGTATTTCCCGAATTCTGAATTGGGTCTTATCTACATTTCGAACAGTATCGACAATGCCGATCCACTTCTGGCATTCGGAATGAAATCATGAATCTCATAATAAAACACTAGAATCACTCAGGTTCATGTTGGATACAATTCATAATTCACATTTTTGGGCCCATTCAATCAACTATGCAGTCCACCTCCACGTGGTGAAAACCGGGCAACGTTGCTTCTATTAACAGCAAAGGGCGCTCCAACTGCATAATTGATCGAATGGGCCCAAACATGTGAATTATGAATTGTATCCAACATGAACCTGAGTGATTCTAGTGTTTTATGGTGAGATTCAAGATTTCATTCCGAATGCCAGAAGTGGATCGGCATTGTCGGTACTGTCCGAAAAGTAGATAAGACCCAATTCAGAATTCGGGAAATACCAATTTTGACAGGAAATCTCACGAAGATTATGAATCTATGAATTTTTGCATCATTGAAGATTATTTGAGTCCCATAAGACTACAAAAAGTTTCAAGTAGCCGCAAAAGTGTACATAAGGCCCAAATTTTCGAATTGAAAAATAGGTATTCTATCGTGAAATTTCCCGTAGATTCTAAATTTCGAATAGGAAATGAGATATTTCCATTATTCAACATACTTGACCCCAAGAGGCCTAAAATTATACATGAGTATGCAATAGTGCACGTAAGGCCCAAAAATTGAATTTTGTGTTCACATATTCATACATAAAATTGTCCGTAGATTCCGAATCTGAAATCAAAAATGAGATTTCTTCTACTATTTAATATGTTTTGGGACTCATAAGGCTTAAAAATACTTTGGGTCCAGAATTTAAGGCCAATTTTCTAAATAACTCGTTGAAATGAAACATTTTTGTTTGAAGTATTTTTTGAAAAAAAGCACTACCATGAAGAATCCACACGGTCTCAGAAACACTCATTATGTCACATTTAAATGGTCGCCATATTGGAATCATCGATTTCTAAAATTTTTTTTTAGTGCATATATTTCAAGGAAATTTATCGATGACCAAATCTGAATACTTTCCAGCACCATTTGACAACGATATCAGGGTCATTTTTATGATTAAAGGGAAAAAACTGAAAGAAATAGACTTTTTTTCAAAAAATGGCAAAAAAAGGGCAAAGGGAATAATTTTTTGTCAATTTCATCACCAGATTCGGAAAGAGCGATCCCGAAAACGTTAGAATATGTATTTCATTTTTTTCTACACGCAGAAAAAAGAACCCTATATTTTACTGAAAACCAAGTTAAATCTACTGATCTTCCAAGTACATATATGGACAACACGGCAGTTCAGTAAATGTTACAAGTATAGGCAACTGGATATGACTATCATTTCTGGTTACCAGTGCCAATTCTCAAGTGGTGCTGACCTGCGGATCAGTAGATTTTACCGATCCAGTCGATATTCTGCACGGATATTATTAGTAGCAGTGGGACTCCGATGCTGTTTCGAAGTCGAAAATCGAACGAACCTCTCTTTCCAGCTCCACACGTTAGAAAAAGAGGTCCGTTCGATTTTCGACTTTCGACACGGTATCGCAGTCCCACTGCAGACTGCAGAGCTAACTTATGTTAATGGTATAGACTATAGTTAGTATAGTTTAGACTTTAGAGTCTTAAGACGGCACTATGAATTGTAAAAAAATATTGCTAAAAAGTAATTAATAAATCAATACACGGTTAATTCATAGATACATGTTCGGATATACTTATAATTAATCGGAATTTGCAAGGTTACAACGCTTATAATACAATTGAAATTTCGCACGCAACGGGGGGGTTCGAACGCATAAACCTAAGCACGCAAGTCGACTATCTTAACCACTACACTATTATACAAGTTGCGATCTGTGAAATAATCCCGAAATGCATTTGTAACTGAGGTGGTGACCTCGGTAACGACTTCTGAATACGCGCCCATGCCATCGCGCGTACAAGAAAAATGTTCTCGCATTTACCTCATATCCATACAAGTCAGCTGTGACAGGCGTGGGACACAAACACGTAGTGCTCCAATAAACTCTCAACTGTATGCGATCTGTGAATAAGATGTGCCATCCAAAATAGTGTTATTTATTATAAAACCCCTTTATTTCTAAGTGGGAATATGGATTAATGTGACAACTGTCACAGATGTCAAAAAAGAATGTTTTTTAGGTGATGCCATGAGGTAATGCAATCCATCCATTGCTGATGGCGTCATGAATTCATCCGGTGGTCCGCGCGGATCGGATCGGTAGCATGTACCGATCCTTCTGTAATGTTCACTGCATCACTATTGTAATCTCGGTTCAGTGAATTTCACATGTCTTACAGTATTTAATACTAGGGAATAGAGGTTTGATTTACTAAAGGATTGCCGCTTAATTCACCTTAATTTCACTGTGACACTTACGAAATGCTAAGTGATTTTGACATGTTCACACCCTCATTAAGAGCAGTTTTTACTGTTACGGTTACAAGAAACACGTTACATTTCTTGATAAGTAAATAAAACATTTCTTTTTTCTGCGTGTAGTGCGTTTTCATCCAAGGTTATCCAGTCGAAATCGGTGAAAAATTTTGGTCACTTTGGGCATTAATGGGTTAAGTCTATTGTTTGTTCTACGGCTTGAAATCTACTTTTGGTTGTGGTCAAATTTATTCATATAATTAGTTTGCAATTTTCGTGATGTAGGTAAGCTTTGCTAATTTCCTCCATGTAAATGTTTCCATATATTTCTTGAAGGACGTAGTTTGCTTGTGTTGCCGTTATCAGCATCCATAATAGCACAATCATTATTTTTCTGAAACATTTCTCGCAAGGGACCAAAAATGTCTAACGCGATTTTTTCAATAGGGTTAGTAGGTGTGTCTGGAATGATTGATTGTGCTTGATTAATGACTCTTATTGTCTTCTGCAATTGGCAAGTAGGGCATGCTTTTACCTGTTTCTTAATTTCTTCATCCATATTTTTCCATTCACCAATTTCTCTTGCCTTTCTAATTGTATTTTTTTCCCCAAGGTGGTTAGCGTGGGCTTTTTTAATGATGGTTTTCCTTTCTTCTTTAGTTAATTCCCTGATTTTATCAAAGCATACATGGATTCCTATTTCTGGGTAATAATTAGATAAGTATTGTAATATTTCCAAAAGAGTTTCCTTTTCCAATAGTGTAAAAGTTAGGTCACCGAAAATCAATGTTACTATTTTCAGTCCCCTATCTCTGAATTCTGTTATTAATAATCCTAAATAACGCATCCAATTTTCCTCATTATAATCTGGCATGTCTGATTTGTTTATTAATTTCCAAAGTTTACCTTCAACGTTTGGTTTAATTTTAACTCTATTGTTTGTTACTGGGTTTTCATTCCATTCTAAAAATCCTGTATATAGTTGATTATCTTCTTCCTTTTCCTTCTCCTTCTCCTTCTCCTCTTCGTCTTCTTCTTCTTCTGATGGTTCCCTAATTCTTACTTGTTCTCTATCTCTTAATACTCTTTGTTCGGTAATGATAGGTTTTTTCAGTGCGGGTTCATTACTATCACTTTCAGTATTAGAATCACTACTGTCTAATGGTACCGTGGTATCTGAATCATTAACTATTTCTTGATCTTGAAGTGGGAACAGTCTTGGAAGACAACCAGCTGCCTTGTTTTGTTTTCCTTTTACGTATACTATCTCATACTTATATTCTTCGAGTTTTAGGGCCAGTTCCACCAACCTCGGTTAAATAATTGGATAACTGACGGCCAGTCAAAATGAACGCTATACGCCATATTTCACCGTCGATTATCGGTTTAACCGAGGATCAACTTTTTAACCGAGGTTGGTGAAACCAGCCCTTAATCTCCGTCGAAGTAATCTTAAACTAGGGTCTTTTACGTTGTGAAGCCAAACTAAAGCTTTATGATCTGTTTGAATTTTAAAGGGATTTCCTAGTAGGTACTGTCTCAATCTTTTCACTGCCCAAACAATTGATAAAAGCTCTTTTTCGCTAGTGCTATAATTTTATTATGCTTTGTTAAGTGTTCTAGATATGAAGAGGCATGGGTGTCCTTTTTGTGACAATACAGCTCCTGAACCAAGATTAGATGCGTCTGTTGTTAAAGTAAATTCTTCTTTAAAATTTGGAAATCGTAATACTGGTGCATTGCAAAAAAGTTCTTTTAATTTTTCAAAGCTTTCTTGGCATCTGGGTGGCCAATCGAATATTACTTCTTTTCGTATCAAGTTGGTCAAAAGTTTAGTTATAGCAGAGAAGTTTTTTATAAACTTTCTATAGTTTCTAGAAAATCCTAAAAACGATGTGTTAATCACGCATAACACAGCAAAAACTTATTGTTTTTGCTGGGTTAGGTTCCAATCGTAATCCTAATTTTTTAATTCTTTCAAAAACTTCAATGAAATTCTTGTTATGTTCGTCTACTGTTTTACCGAATACTACTATATCATCAATGTAAATAAAGCATTTCTCGCCTAGAAGTCCTCTAAACGCATTATCCATCATACGTTGGAAGGTGGCTGGGGCGTTCTTCAATCCAAAGGGCTTTCTATTATATTCAAAGTGCCCTTGTCAAGTAGAAAAAGCTGTATATTTTTTTGATTCTTCTTACATCGGGATCTGGTGGAAACCAGCACTCATGTCAAATGCGGAGAAGAATTCAGCTTGACCTAAATGATCTACTATATCATATATCACTGGGAGAGGGTACGCGTCTTGGTCGCTGTCTTTATTGATTTGTCTGTAATCTACAACAAATCTTAATTTGTTACCTTTTTCAGGAACTACCCATAATGGAGAGTTGAATGGTGATTGTGAGTGTCTTATTATTCCTTTATCCAGTAGTCTTTGTGTTTCTTCTGAAGCAAATTCTCTATGTTTCTCGGGTAATTTGTGTGATCTAAGGTTTATTATCTTACCTGAATTTAAAGTGATCTTGTGCTCAGTTAACGTTGTGCATGGTAGTGGGTCTGATTCTAACGTAAACATTTCATTGTATTTAACTATTACTTTTTTGATTTCCTCTCTGATTTTATTTTCAATGTGAATTAGTTTTCAAATTTTTAATAGTTCGATTAGTCTTTCCGATCCTATTCTGGTTTCATTTTTATAATGTTAAAACAGATCCCTTGATTCAATAGCCATTATTTTTTCGTAATTTATAGTTTTTGGTACTTCAATGGGTTTCATGTGATAATTAAATATTGGTAAAGTTATTTTGTTATTTTTTATTTGATAGATATCATTCGATATGCCTTCTTGATTTTCTATCCAAACGTCTTGATTATTTTCTTCTGTTTTAATTTGACAGGCTAAACTTGAGTGTTGTGCGATGTATTCCCCGTCATCATGTAAAGGTAGTTTCTTATTTTCTAAAATTAAATAATTTTTAGTTAATGAATATCTATTGAATTTATTGAAGAATCGTAAACCAATTATGCCTTCTTCTGGTAGAGGAACGTCATCATTGATTATATGAAAAAGGTGATTCTTTCCTAAGTAATTAAGGTATGTTGCACTGTTTGATTGGTGTTTACCATTTCCCATTAAAAAGTTTTTTATCAATCGATGAGTCGGTTGATTTGATGGTAGGGTCGATTCTTTTATTAAATTGAGTGAAGATCCAGAATCTACAAATAATCTGTATTTTCTTCCGTCTGTTCTTCTTCCTTGTATGGATTGCAATCCTCCAGAGATTGCTGATATTCGGCAGTCTCATCAAAATCTATCTGTTTTTGAATGTCCTCTTGTCCTGATTTGAGTTTGAGGTGGTCGTTTGGGGTTTGGGGTATTCTGAAAATTTTGGGGTTCAACATAACATTGAGCCGCAAAGTGTCCTATTTTTCCGCATTTATGGCATTTCATTTGTGATCGATCAACTAGTGGTTTTCGGTTTGGTGTTTTAAATGAGAATGGTGTTGTATTCGCCTGAGGCCTAGGTATAGGTGTTGACCTTTTTAAATTTAACAAATATCTTTTTAAAAATTCTCCGTCTTCAATGTTTAAAGCAGCTATTCTTTCTGTCCGATTCGTATGTTCACTTTGTACTGCGTACTTTAATTCGTTAACTACCTGTCGAAATCTTAAATTAAAATTTCGAGTTAATTCCGTTTGTCCTTGTTTTACGTTTTCTAATTTAGACCTTATTGTAGCTACTGATCCTAGTTGTGATAAATTTTGACGCAATGCGTTGTATAATTCATCAAAAGAATTTATTCGTATATATCTAATCGATTTCTCGGCGTTACCTTTTATTTTTTCGGCTATGATAAAATCTAGTAGAAGATCGGGTTGGCTACATCTCTTCTTTACTCTTTTTACAGATGTTATAAAATCTTCTATGCCTATATCGTTGTAACCGTTTATTTCTTGTATAGTTCTAATTATATCTTTGGCCGACAACAAATCGATAGAACCCTGACCTTGCTCTTGGTTATTCGAGTTATGAGGTGGTTCAGTGGGTGGTGCAGTTGATGAGTCGGGTGAGCTATTGATTACGCGCGCTGCTTTAGAGTTGCGCTGAGTGGAGTTTGGCGGCATACGTTTCTCTTTTCTTTCTTCACCCTCACTTTCGTCGCTCGTAATATCTTGATTATCGGTTACTATCTCCCCTTTTAAATCTACGGAGTTTCCTATCTTCTGTATCTCTAACAATCGTTTATCATTTTCTCCAGCTAAAGTATTTACATTAATTATTATTTGACTCATTGTAAACTCCATTTGGTCTACTTTTGTAATTAATAGTCTTAATAACTCATCCGTGGTCATTGTTGAAGAGGATTGCGCTCTGTTGGAGGAGGATGCGCGGGACATGTTTCATGCTGTATGGAATGGATTACTAATGTTATATATTATGTAAGTCGAGTCCGAGTCCGTGGATGAGTTTGTTTCGGTTACGTAATCTTTTCTTTCTCTATAATTTAAAAATTTCAGTTTGAAAAAATAATCTTTTAATTTTCTTTTAATTACTTTTTTCATTTTTTCGTGGTGTGTACCTAAAATTAACCTGTTTATAAGTGGGTGTAAATTCGCGGTTTTTCTGAATTTCCTTCTATTAACTTTTCTAATTTTTTCCTTTGGTTGATTCCTCTTCTTGGCGACAAATTTTACGTGACAAGATATTTCCCGTTTAAACAATGAGATTGTCTCACACGGCTATATCCCACGTACAGACAAACTCAAAGTAATGTTTGTTTATTGAGGAACACAGAGGCCAGGGAGCACCATTAGCGTGTGTACCGTCGCAAGCCTAAGGATCAATAGTTTGAGTTACAAAATTTATAACATCCAAAAATGTTATAAATTTACCCAATTCTATTAACCCGTACAAAAATCTAATTTCAAATTAATACTTCTTATAGTTAATCTTCTTTACTTACAAAATCTTATTTTTTCGCGATTTTTCTTCGCTCAGTCGTTGACTCGTTGCCGATCAATACTTGCTGGGCGTTGGCTCTTCCTTTCAAGATGGAGACCGTAGACTCCTTTTTCTTGAGGAAATCTATATTCTCTGGGAGTTGGCTGCCGCGTTGATCACTGCTTTCTCGTTGTTGCTTCTGCTTCTGAGTCTTACACCACTGATTAGGTTGCTCTAATACTTTACCGTCTATATGACGTTCCCAATGTTGCGAATTTGGAAACTGGATTTTACATCGTACAGTGGCTACTTCAGTTCGCCGTCTAATTTTAATCCTAGTTTCTTACTTTTCGTTTTAAATTCTGGTTTAAATTCTTCTTTTTCAAATATGTTTCTTCTTTTGAGTTTTTTTCAATATTGATATCTTTCATAGCATAGGGCTTCACCCTCAAAGATTAATATCTTACTTATTCGGTTTTCGGGTCGCCCGTAGCTAGATCCGGAGTCTTCTTGAATTTCCGTAGAAATTCTCGCTGTCCTTTATTTCCTTCTTGAATTCCGTAGAATCCTTTAGTTCCTTTTTGTATTCCGTAAAATTCACAAGTGCGTCTCAAACATAGTGCACTTTTGACTTTAAGGAGCAACCGTAGAGGCCGAGTCTTTTGCCACTATCCTAGCAGGATCGCCAAATAATGTTATGCGTTGCAGGTCAGGATCGCCAATAAGCATATATTATATACACTTATACAATTTACTTATACAAAAAAGGTTGACAAGAGTTACATAAGCGCGGTTGAAGTACTGGACGGGACTTGCGTCGTGACGGGACTTGCGTCGTGACGAGACTTGCGTCGTGACGGGACAGACGAGACTGGAGAACCAACCCTAAGTGGCCGTCAATGTGGTAGCGTATCGATTAGAGCTTCCAGAACCTTCTACTAGTCGTGCAAGTTATAAGAAGTAAATGCGCAATTACAAGTGTACATCGTATCGATTAGTGCAGTGTATTGATTAATATGCATATATAGACACATATAGGCAGGGTACATAACAAGGAACTACATTTTTTTTATTTCATGATTCGGGCTTGCTTACGGACAAAGAGCCCCTGCTTAAGATGTTCGGTTGCCTTGGGCCTATTTATGTCTGTATTTTAGTCCTATGTATTCTACCCAACGACGTAGGTAATAACGAGTAATAACGGTTGCCAAATTGTGGTGACAAATGAATATTATGCTTGTGAGTAAGTGAAAAAAAGTTTGTAGTGTAAAAAGGGATTAGTCTTATGAAGGCTTTACAACAGCCAAACCTTTCTTAACTGCCTTTCGTGTGTCGAAATCCTCAAGGTTGGACCGCCATAAATTAAAGCATAAAAAAGGACTCAAATTTTTTAGGCAAACTCTAGAGATGAAATCATTTAGATAGAGACTGACAATTCACTGCAATTTGTATGACCCGGCCTGAAACTTTCGCCTGAGATGTTTCTGAGATTTCCTTTCGGTAGGGGTAATACGCTCCAATTCTACATATCGACTATCAGTGCACGGCAGTTGCAATTTTATGACAGGGTTAATTCCTTTTTTGAATAACAATACGATGTAAACAAGCATTACGGTCCCGTTAGTTACTTTTAAATAAACTGCTTCATTAAATGATAATTTCTGAATGTACGATAGGTTAAATTGCGGTCGACTGTGATTTTCTAGCATAACTTTTTGTATAACTTCTAACTTTTTCACAATTTCTATAGCGCATTAAAACCTACTTCAGTGGAAAAAATTACTGCTATGTAAACTTTTACTTACCTGTAATATAAAATTTCATGCAATTTATCTTTCAGGAAACTATCGCTGTTGAGAATTCAGATATTCTTTATTACATGCTACAATGCCTGAGTGTGATGTGTTTATATGGAGACGCGTTAACTTCAGCTGCAAAGGACCATCAAGGATTCTTCATATGGTGTCAAGAAAACCTTTTAATAAAGAAGTACGTATAAATAAACGCATGCTAAACGTGGTGCTATAATTAACCAGTCGGGAAAATTATACATAGTTTATACATTAGGGTGGCCTAAAAATATACATTCTTGGAATTTTCGAGCGGCGAATTCGCCAAATCGTTCTCTCGTGGAAATAAATGAATAAATATGTTTCTATTTTGAAACAGAATCATTTTTAGTACTCCGTGTGACAACTTTTGTGTCGTATGGAGTTTGACACGTAAAACGTATACTCTTTCACTCCTTCTATTCTGTTCAAGAAATTAGAAGTTTATTTATTTATGCCGAGGGGTTGAAAACTCGTGAAGTCAGGTGTACACTTGTAATGAAATCTCCTGAAGTCTCCTGAAATATCTAAATTCACTTGAAATCACTTGAATTCAATTGAAGTCACTTGAAGTCACTTGAATTCACATAAAGTCACTTCAAGCACATGAAGTCACTTAAATTCTCCTGAAGTTATTTTTAATCTCCTGGAATATCTAAGGTAATTTAAATTCACATGAAGTCACGTGAATTCACATAAAGTAACTTGAATTCACCTGAAGTCACTTGAAATCTTCTGAAGTCAGTGAAATCTTCTGAAGTTATTGAAATATCCTGAAGTATCTTGCAGTCAGAAGTAGGTGTACACCCAATCGGTCGAATTGTCAGCACCTCGATTTATGCTTTTATATACTTGTTCTCCCCTCAGTAAAGATGCATTGCGTCAAATTTTTATACATCAAGAAAGTTATGAACAAAATGTAAGACATCTAGAAGGTTGCATAAATTTCCAAATTTGTGGATTCGTTGCGACCCTTAATGCTCAATGCTAAATTTAATATTGAACTCTTCCTTATTGTCGCTTAAATGGTTGAAGATATAATAGTTAAAAAATTAAGATAAAAAGCTGAATAATATTAAGCCTTTACAAAAAGTCCTGTAAGGTAGATGTAAGGGTTATCAGGATCTTAAGACGGATTCCGAAGTTCATTTGCTTAAAAACTATATTAAGCTTAACTACAATTAACAAAATGGATTTCATCGAATAAAATGGATAGATAAAATAACTGCTGGAGTGTTCGGCACTATCATGCGTGAGTAATCGGCAATAACATTTCAGAATATTAAAAATATTGCTTGTATTATTTAAAAGAATAATTGAAGGAAATACAAATTAAGGAAGGTTTACGAATACTTTACATTGAGAAAAAAATATTCTTAATTGGAGACGAAAATTCCTCTTCTCGAATCCTCTCACATTTTCATCTCAAAAGGAGAATATTTCTCTAGAAATTAAAGGAGTTCCCTCTTTTTTTGAGAGGAGAGATGGCAAAAGGAATACTTTTGCATTTTTCTCTATGATCGAGTATAATCCTCTAATTTGTAGAGGAATTACTCTCAGATCAGAACTTGCGCATGCGGTGTCAATCAAGCGTAGAAACCTAACTTGTTTAGTGTCGGTCAGTTTTAAGTGAGATGGTAGATTGTTAAGGATGCAGTGAATTATAGCATTTAAACATTGGATAAAGAGTTGATTTGGCTTTAAAGAGATTTTGAACTCAGCATGTATGTGCAGACGTTCAAAAGTAACTAAAATTTCAGATTTTGCATTTCTTTATGCACGTGGTGTACATTGTATGATTTCTTCATTGCTATTATGTTGTTTCCTCTATTTCTGTACGAAAAATCTCGCAATACAATGTATTAACTGTCGAAAAATTGAAAAGCATGGCAAAAATGCCGCTTCTATTAACCAAAATTATAAAAGAATGGCAAAAGTCGCCGCGTAATCGAAAATTGGGTTACGGCGAATTTGAATAGATTATCGATTATTTAATAGATTATTATTTAATAGATTATTTGTCGTGGGTGTGGTGAGCCCACACTTTTAGTTATTTACTACAAGAAACTATCCACCTAAAAAACACTACCCGCATCGGGTAGTGTCACGTTTACCCCTAGAGGCTCGCCGAAAGGGAAATAGCTTAATGATATACATAAATATATATACATACATCGCAAATTTTCGCGTAGTAAATAAAAAATAAAATAACGTACTGTAAACGAATCTAGCAAATTTTGTAGGGCTCCAATCGTATTTAGAAGAAGATCAAATACTCTCCAAATGAGAGGATTGCATTTAAAACGGATTAAATGATCCTCTCCAATGGAGAGGATTTTTCCTCTTCCTTTAAGAGGATTCTCTTCATTTGAGAATAATCCTCTTCAAGAGAAAAGAATCCTCTCAAATTAAGAGGAGGAATACTTTTTATGCCATATTGTAGAGGAAAAATTGCATCAAAGTAAGAGGAATCGTCTTAAACTAAGAATATTTTTTCTCGGTGTATTTACAGTAGGAAATTTCGTAAAAAACGTTTTACACGTATGTAGACCTGGAACATATTATGTATTTTTCCTTCACAGGTAAAATTATTTTTATCAGAAGACAACATTTTTTTGTATGTATAGATATAAAAGTTTGTTAAATATTTTCTCTATTATTTACTAAAAATACTAAAGCCGATAATAGGTGCACAGGTGCGCTTGTTGATTGTTTACCTTCCTTTTCAAATTAAAATGAGTAACATTTTCAAGTAAGATTATACATTCTTCTTCATTACTTTACTTGAAACTGACCTCTTAGTGAATTTTACAAATACTGATTTTTCTCAACGTAATTTCACTTGAATATGTTACTTATTTCAATAAAAAATAAGGAAAACCTAAAAGCATTAAATAAAGAGAATTTTGGTGCAGGTAAATATTCTTGGATGTTACGTCCAGGGAAGAAACAATGGTATTACTAAAGGAAAAAAACTTTTTGTTTTCACTTTATCCATACAATTTTATTAAAAATGTGGTATGACGTTTCGAAATCGGACTGATTTCCTTATCAGATAGCCTATTCATAAAAATGTAAGATATTATAAAATATGTTGCATACACAAAAAATGGGAAAGCCTCAGTTCTACACCGCTAGATTGTAAACGTGTACTTTTGACAACAGATTTACGAAGCAAAATCAATGGATTGTGATCATTTTCAATTTTTTGGTTACATGATTTGAAGATTGAATACAAGAGAAAATTATTGACATCACGAACTAGTTTTGAATTTGCAGGCAAAAATACTGTAATGCAATTTTTTGGAGAGAGAAAATTATTGACCGCAAATTATTCTCTTTTTTCGAAGTTGCTGTCAAAATTACTTGCAATTGAAAAAATGGAAAGCAGGTAATTTTGACAGCAAATTCACCGAGGTGAAT
>CAKNWT010255813.1:0-13194 GCA_932066315.1 Andricus coriarius | reverse complement strand
TCTTTCTTGACTGAAAATCTTTCTTGGTAGAAGATTCATATCTTTGGTTGAAAATTGAACTATATTGTTGAAGATTCGTTTTTCTGTTGTTGGAAATGAAAACATTTGGTTGAAAATAAACTTTCCAGTTGAAGATTCATATTTTCGGAATGAAAATTGAACTTTTTTGTAGAAAATTCGTCCGCTTGGCACGAAAATTTAACAATTGGGTAGAAAAGTCAAATATTTGTTAAAAAAACTTAAATATTTAGTTGAAAATGAACTTTATAGTTAAAAGTTCATATTCTCCAGTTGAGAATTTAACTGTTTTGTAGAAAATTGGTCTTTTTGTCTTGAAAATACAACAATTTGGTAGAAAAGTCAAATATTTGGTTAAAAACTTAAATATTTAATTGAAAATGAACTTTATAGTTGAAAGTTCATATTCTCCAGTTGAGAATTTAACTTTTGTGTAGAAAATTTGTCTTTTTGTATTGAAAATTCAACTATATGGTTTAATTCTTTTTTTCTTGACTGAAAATATTTCTTGCTTAAAGATTCATCTCTTCGGTGGAAAATGTAACTATATTGTTGAAAATTCTTTCTTTTTAATTTCAAATATTTGGTCGAAAATGAACTTAGAGTTGACAAATCATATTTTCGACTTGAAAATTTCATTGTTTTGTAGAAAATTTGTTTTCTTGGCCTGAAATATTAAGTATTTAGTGGAATTTGTTTACTTGACTGAAAATCTTTCTTGGTTGAGGATTAATCTCATTGGTTGAAAATTTAACTATATTGTTGAAGAATCGTTTTTTTTCTTCAAAAATTCAAATATTTGTTTGAAAATGAACTTTACAGTTGAAAGTTCATATTTTCGGATTGAAAATTTAACTGTTTTGTGGAAAATTCATCCATAATTGGGCTTCCAAATTTAACAATTTGGTTGAATTCAACTATTTCGTGATTTAAAATTAAAATCTTTTTTGGTTGAAATATCAACTATTACATTTTTTGTTAGGAATCATTTTTTTTGTTAAAGATTCAACATTTTAGTTGAAAATTAATCTGTTTTGGTTGAGGATTCAACTTCTTACTTAAAAATTTATGTATTTTGTTAAAAATTCGTCTTTTTTGGAAAAAATTAACCTTCTTGACTGAAATTTCATATTTTTTGATAAAAAATGCAACGATTTATTTGAAGATCATTCTGTTTTGGTTGCGGATTCAACTATTTTCTTGAAAATTTATCTTCTTTGACTGAATTGATTTGTTTTTTATTTAAAATAAAAATCTTTCATTCCTGAAATATTAACTAGAACATTTTTCGTTGCGAATTTATCTTTTTTGTTTGAAAATGAAATGACTTAGTTGAAAGTTGAACATCTTTGTCAAAAAATAATTTTTTTGGTTGAAGATTTATCAATGTGGTTGAAAATTTAAATATTCTAGTTTCGGTTAAAAATAATATTTCCAGATTTCAATTCAACTATGTGGTTAAAAATTCATGTGTTTGTTTTTAAATTCATCTTTTTGGAAGAAAATTAATCTTTTTGGTAGAAAATTCGCCTCTTTGGTTGAATATTTATTTTTTTAATTGAAAATTTCACTATTCAATTTTTGGTCGACAATTTATCTTGTTTAGTTAAAAATGCATGTATTTTGTTGAAAATTCGTCTTTTTGGAAGAAAATCAATCTTTTTGGTCAAATTTAAATATTTTTTGGTTAAAAATGCAACGGTTTGGTTGAAAATTAATTTGTTCTAGTTCAAAGTTTAACTATTCGGTTCAAAATTCACGAATTTTGTTGAAAAATCATCTTTTTGGCAGAAAATTAATCTTCTTGATTGAAATTTCATCTTTTTTGTTTAAAAATGCAACAGTCTGTTTGAAAATCGGTTATGGTAGCGGATTCAACCGTTTTCTTGAAAATTCGCCTTTGGCTGAATTTATTTCTTTGTTGAAATATCAACTAAAACATTATTTATTGAAAATTTCTCTTTTTTAATTTAACATTCAACTAATTAGTTGAAAATTAAACTGCTTTGTCCAAAAATAATATTTTTGGTTGAAGATTCATCTATTTTTCTGACTGAAAATTTAACTATTTTATTTTCGACTAAAAAATTATCTTTCCAGTTGACAATTTAACTATTAGGTTCAAAATTCAGGAATTTTTTTGAAAATACTTCTTTGTTGGTAGCAAATTAATCTCTTGGTTGAAAATATATCTCTTTGGTTAAAAATTCGTCTATTTCGTGGAAAATTAATCTTCTAGTTTGAAAAAATCATTTACTTTGTTGAAAATTAATCTTCTTAGTAGAACA
The DNA here is from genome assembly GCA_932066315.1 of Andricus coriarius. Lineage (NCBI taxonomy): Eukaryota > Metazoa > Arthropoda > Insecta > Hymenoptera > Cynipidae > Andricus > Andricus coriarius. The sequence continues at coordinate 10,888 of CAKNWT010255813.1, read as the reverse complement.
TTCATCTCTTTGGTTAAAAATTTGTCGTTTTTGGTAGAAAATTAAACTTCTATATTGAAAATTCAACTTTTTGCTTAAAAATTCATCTATTTTGTTGAAAATGCAATATTTTTACTTGATAGATTAGAAATTGGAAGCATTTGAATTTTAATGTAATATTATTACCTATATTATATATATTTCAAATAATTTATTCCCCTATTCCCGAGTCTCGTTATTTCATCTGTTTTTAGAGAATTTTTGCGTGTGAAGCCAGTTGCATCCATAAATATGTTGAATGAATCGTTCAGCAAATATTTGAAACTGGTATCACCAAAAAGAATCTCTTTCAAAGCGTCTTGATTGAATTTCTGTTTATGATTCTTAAAAATTTTAATCGAAACCTTGTAAAAAAAACGGAAATAGGATTAAAATTCTCGATTGTAGGTGTTTGAGGGAATTTTTCAAATTCAAAGGGAAAAAAGGGATTAGGTAAAAAAGGGGGACGGACTGTGATCCCTAAAATTATCAGAAAATATTCTTCTGTCGAAAAACGAAGAAAGCGTCAAGAACTCTAACCGTCCTTCTTAATTAAAATGAAAGAGACATCAAAAGTCATAACAGACCCAGACAGTGAATGAGAAAAAACTAATTTCCCAAGTCCAATTGAATCCTCAGAAAACCCGGAAATGCAATTTACGTTCCCTTGGTGACCCCGCTCTCTAATCGAAGGGTTAAACGGCCAGTAAACGAATTTGAACCGCACATCGAACCAAACGTATTTCTGTCGACAAACGTCTCTTTTGAAAATAGCAAGACAAGTAGCAAGCAAAGGTCACTCACCACAAAACGTGAATCCCATTCCATTTCACTTAAAAAAAATAAATTGCTCACATTATTCCCCGAAATTCACTATTAAAATCAACATTCCAAAATATTATAAATATAAAACCGGTATAATTAAAATAATGTAAAAATTTGCACTCTCCACTCTTATAATATCGAATCGATCGGGTCTTCACATTTTCTTGCGGTTTTGAACAACTTTTGTTTGTGACTGGCAAAACGGGCGACAAATTCGCGACCAGGATAAGTTTGCACGACCCGAACGATGCGCACTAACTACTAATATTTATGTCGACTTGGGGACTTTGGGATCCCTATGCCAGACCAAAAGGAACACAATAACCAAAGAGAGCCTACGCAATTCGGTGGAAGCTTTGTATTTATTCCTGGCATACAAATGACCTTATTCGACACTAAATTAACGACACTTTCTGTCTCAATTTACTCGTCTCTCAATTATTTTCATTTCAGGGTGGCTGCAAAAATTCATTTTCAAGTATGGTGACCAGACATCCTGATTTATCAGGACATGTCCTGATTTTCTTTCCCTGCCCTGATTTTCGGATTTTTTGTTAAATGTCCTGATTTTTCATGCCCGAAAACGAAAATTCGTGATTTTTATTGCGCGGACCTCAATTTTGATTAGAACTTCTGAGAGCGCAGCCTCATTGGCACTGTTGAATTCAATTTCAAAAACTTGACCTGTGTGGAATTTTACTAATTAACTAAAAAAATGGGAAGTTTTGAAAAGTATTTAAAATAATTAACATATAATACACACGATAATAAATCCTTTAAAAAAAAAATAATAATATTTAGAGGTGGAACAAGCCCCATGAGTTTAGCATGTATTTCCCATAAGAAAAAAAGACGTTTTTGTCAATTTTATTCCGAATCCTCAATATTAGCTGATTCTAGATAAAACTCAACATTTCCCTTCACAATTAGCCATAGAATACGAATAAAATATTACTTTTCAAATATTACCCCAATAAGTCTGTTTTATAACGTCCCAATAAAACCCCATAAGTGACAAAATGAGTTTTTGGCGCTAATTATGATTTTTGCTGTTTTTTTTAAATGCAAATTGTTTCTAATACATAAACCACTACTTTCTACTGATAATTAGATGTTTACATAAATTGTTTAAGCAATTTACAGGCATCACATCGCAAAATGAGTTCAAAAAAGGGGAAATAGGGTGATTTTCTCACGAAAAAGGGAAAATAGGGGAAAGATTAAACATTTATTTTTATATCTCGAAAAGAACAAACAATCTTTTTATAAGAAATGTTATATTTTTAAATAATTTTCAATGATATTTCAATGATTTCTGCCATTAAATATTTTATTTTTAAAAATTTGATATACTTAGGTCGTTGGAAATCCATTCACAGTGATATGAAAAAGTCTGAAAAAAATAGAATTAGTTAAATAAAAAATTTTGATATGTTTAACATCATTCTCACAAATATTTATTTCCAAGATTCGTCATTTCTTCCTTACGATAATTAAAACTTTCAATGTAAATTTAAAACTACACTCTTCAGTAGAGCGAAGTAAAAATGCTAAAATTAATCGAATCGTTTGAGCTGAGGGATAACAATTTGTAGTCCGACATCCAAAACAAGTGAAGAAAAAAATTTGAAATCAGTTATTATCTTCTGTTCTCAATTTTAAAATAAATAATAAATAATAATAATAAATAATTTTTTGGATTGATTTAAACCTGAAATCTCTTCAGCATGAACCAAAGAAACATGATATTATGTTTTATTCATGGGAAACATTTTTTTCGTAGTGTATATAAAGTCACAAAATCGCAAAAAAATATGAAATCCCAAAAATCTTAAATCGCGACAAAAGTTTTTTTCCGAAAAAGCAAAATGATTTTTACTTTGGTTCAAGCTGAATAAATTTCTGGTTCGACATATTCAGCTTTTTTTTAAATGTGTACATATGTCTTAATCAACAACAAAAAAACTGTTTTTCCACATTTAGAAAAAAAATATATTACTGCGAAAAAAGTTTATTTTTAAATTTCGTAATTTTTTTTGATTATTGTTCACTAGTAAAAGCTGTAAATATAATAAGTGTCATAATTTTTGAACCAATAGGAAATATTTTGAATATGAAATCGCTAAATTTTACTGATTTAAATTTTTTCACTTTTGTCGAATGCCAACTCACAAATTTGTTTTTCCTCAGCTCCAACGATTTGATTTTTTTTAGCATTTTCACTCCGCCCTACTCTTCAGTGCTCTTAAACTCAAATTAAAAAATGCTCAAGTAAGAATATTTAACATTGCAGTTGATGAATTTGGAATATTCCATTTTTTAATTAAGTAGGTACATAAAGTGTTTAACTTCAAATACATAATTAAAAAGCACTACATATTTTGTAATACTATTGGTACCTTATTTATTCAAAAATAATTTATTTAAGTGCTATAATTGCTTTAATTATTATTCAATAATGGGTACACTTATTAATTTCAGAGACGTTTCCTAAGTATGAATGATTTTCAAGAAACAAAGTCAAGTTTTCAATTCTAAGTCTTGCAAATTGAAGAATCTTCGAAAGTAAATAATTAAAATCACAGAATTTTTAATTGTGAATTTTTCAAATTCAAAACTTTTCAATTTAAAAATATGTAAATAAAAATAATTCAATCTGAATGATTTTGAAGATCCAAAGTCAAGTTTTCAATTTTAAGTCTTTAAAATTGAAGAAATTTCAAATGCAAATCATCAAAATTACTAATTATTTATTGTAAATTTAAAAAATTAAGAACTCTTCTATTTTAAAGACATATGAATAAAAAATCTTAAATTTCGATGATTTCGGAAATCAAAAGTCAAGTTTTCAATTCTAAATATTTCAAATTGAAGAAATTTTCTAATGTAAATCATCAAAATTACAAATTATTTATTGTAAATTCAAAAAAGTAAAAACTCTTCTATTTTAAAGATGGATAAATCGAAATTCTCAAATTTGGATGATTTTGAAGATCAAAAGTCAAGTTTTCAATTCTAAATGTTTCAAATTAAAGACATTTCGAAAGTAAATCTTAAAAATTACTAATTTTTTATTGTCAATTCAAATAATTAAAAACTCCTCCATCGTAAAGATGGATAAATAAGAATTTTTAATTAGGAAGATTTTCAAGATCAACCGTCAAGTTTCAATTTCCAAATATTCCAAATTGAAGAAATTTCGAAAGTGAATCATTAAAATTACACAATTTTTAATTGTGAATTTTCAAAATTAAAAACTCTTCAATTTCAAAAAATGTAAATAAAAAATTATCCAATTTGAATGATTTTGAAGATCTAAAGTCAAGTTTTCAATTTTAAATCTTCAAAATTGAGAAATTTCTAATGTAAATCATCAAAATTACTAATTATTTATTTTAAATTCAAAAAATTAAGAACTCTTCTATTTTAAAGATATATAAATAAAAATTCTTAAATTTCGATGATTTCGGAAATCATAAGTCAAGTTTTCAATTCTAAATATTTCAAATTGAAGAAATTTTCTAATGTAAATCATCGAAGTTACAAATTATTTATTGTAAATTCAAAAAAGTAAAAACTTCTATTTGAAAGATGGATAAATCGAAATGCTTAAATTTGGATGATTTTGAAGATCAAAAGTCAAGTTTTCAATTCTAAATGTTTCAAATTAAAGAAATTTCGAAAGTAAATCTTAAAAATTACTAACTTTTTATTGTAAATTCAAATAATTAAAAACTCCTCCATCGTAAAGATGCATAAAAAAATTGTTTGATTAGGAAGATTTTCAAAATCAACAGTCAAATTTTAATTTCTAAATGTACCAAATTGAAGAAATTTCGAAAGTATATCTTTAAAATTACAAAATTTTTAATTGTGAATTTTTAAAATTAAAAACTTTTTAATTTAAAAATATGTAAATAAAAATTATTCAATCTGAATGATGTTGAAGATCCAAAGTCAAGTTTTCAATTTTAAATCTTTAAAAATTGAGAAATTTCTAATGTAAATCATCAAAATTACTAATTATTCATTGTAAATTCAAAAAATTAAAAACTCTCCCTCACAACAAAATGATATCCTTGGCATATCCCTAGGATATCTCGGCAGGATATGTGATATCCTGAAAAATGTCCCATAAATCTCCCAGGATATCCGTGGCATGTTCCAGGGATATCGAGATTTCCGCTCCGGAGGATATCGCGACAGGATATCCTGACGATATCCCGTACGGGATGTCCATAGGATATCCAAATACTATAGTAAAATGTCCCACGAATATCCCGATATTAAAATAAAAAATCCTTCTGATATTCTAATATATTAATAGTGGGTTTCCATTCAAGAAATAAAAAGGAATATAATAAGAACACCAATTTTATTGCTTTTAAGAAATTTTTAATGTATATTTTACATTATAATATATATGTGAAATATGTATGAAAGCTCGCTGGAGGTTAGATTTGTATCCGCGGATATCTCTGTAGCAATAAATAAAACTCATGAAAAATTTGATACAATTTTTAATGTTCATTTAATTAATTAATTTGTTCATGTTTTACATTAACTTTTTATTATTACCTATTTCAATTTTATTTATATTACTATTTGAAAAGCAAACCTTCCATCCACTGTTCAGCGATCACTATTTCTGTTTTAACTAATTGCTTTTATTTTTGATTTCATTGAATAAAAATATTTGTTCATTACTTTTGTTACTAATGATTTGATTTCTATTGTAAACCCGATTAAACTTGTTAAACTATACAATTATACATTTTGTGCACTTTTGAGGTTAAGTTGACTGTAATGTAGAAAAAGCCGAGAAACTTCTGATCTTTTTAAACCTTCAGCTTGCATGCATGAATTAATTGAAATATATGCATATAGAAAAGCAAAATAAATACACATACCCATACAATATTATCTAAATTTAAACACGGAACAAACAAATAATCACCTCAAAATTCTGACACTTCAAATAATTTTGCAAATAGAGTCAAACGACCTATATGGTCAACAACAAATCACAAGTGTTGAAAAAAACCAGACTGACATACTATCTTCGATTATTATTTGTAGCTCCAGGAAAATATTTTTTGTGAAATATTTATGCAAGTTTGTTTATTTAAAGCACAGAGAACATAAATTATTTGTAAAGGGTAAATACATGAATTTCCAGGATAAAAAAAATTGTATAATTACGATATCTTGGGGACATCCTTGGCATATCCTGCATTTTAAATATGGGACATCGTAAGAATATTCTAGGATGTCCCGAATTATGGAATTTGAGATATCCCGGACTACAAAAATTGGGACATTGATGGGATATCCTCAGCATATTCTGAGATATCTTGGGGACATTCCAAGGATATCGAGATTTCCGCCCCGTAGGATATCATTCGTGATGTCCCTGGGAACTCCTGGGATATGCCTGAGATATCGTGGGAGCTAAATGGGATATCCCATCGATATACCTTGCTGTGAGGGCTTCTATTTTAAAGATACATAAATAAAAATTCTTAAATTTCGATGATTTTAAAGATCAAAAGTCAAGTTTTCAATTCTGAATATTTCAAATTAAACAAAGTTCGAATGTAAATCATCAAAATTACGAATAATTTCTTTATTGTGAATTTAAAAAATTAAAAACTCTTCTTTCTAAAGTAAATCTTAAAAATTACTAATTTTTTATTGTAAATTCAAATAATTAAAAACTTCTCCATCGTAAAGATGCATAAAAAAATTGTTTCATTAGGAAGATTTTCAAGATCAACAGTCAAATTTTAATTTCTAAATGTTCCAAATTGAAGAAATTTCGAAAGTAAATCATTAAAATTACAAAATTTTTAATTGTAAATTTTAAAAATTATAAACTCTTATTTTTAAAAATGTGTGAATAAAATTTATTAAATTTGAATGATTTTGAAGATCCAAAGTCAAGTTTTCAATTCTCAATCTTGCAAATTAACGACATTTCGAATGTAAATCATTAAAATTACTAATTTTTGTATTGGTAATTCAAAAAATTAAAAACTTTTACAGTTTTTAGACGCATAAATAAAAATTCTTAAATTTAGGTGATTTTGAAGATCAAAAGTCAAGTTTTTAATTCCAAATCTTCCAAATTGCAGAAATTTCGAATAAAAATCATTAAAATTACAGAATTTTCAATTGTACACTTTCAAAATTAAAAAGCCTTCAATTTTACAAATGAATAAATAAAAATTCTTGAATTTGGATGATTTTGAAGATCAAATGTAAAGTTTTTAATTCTAAATCATCCAAATTGAAGAAATTTCGAATGGAAATCATCAAAATGACTAATTTTTTATTGTATATTCAAAAAATTTGAAACTCTAATTTTAAAGATATCGCGTGATTCAAATATTGCATTTTCAAATATCGCATATTTAATGAGATTATTGTTTTTAGCAATTTTCTCTAAGGATAGGGATCAAGTCAGGGTTTTTTTCAAAAATTTTCCACTTTTTGTTCAATTTTCAATTAGTTCATTAATGTAAACAAACATAATTGTTTAGGCAATTTATTATTATTGTGAATAATATCATCTTTGAATAATGCTAGAAATTGGGTTTTTTTTCTGAAATTTTTAACTATTTGTCCACTTTTCACTTAGTGAGGTAATAATTAATGCAAGTTAATCAAAATAGTTGTTTAAACAATTTATTATTGTTTATAACTCAAGTTAACAAAAATAATTGTTCAAACAACTTATTATTATTGTTAATAATATTCTCTTTGCCTAATGGTATAAAGTTGCGGTTTTTTCTGAAATTTTAACTATTTGTCTATTTGCACTTGGAGTGACTTAATAATTATTTATTTTTAATAACTATCTTCATCACATTAATGCCAGATAGTTGCAGTTTTTTTCTGAAATTGTTAAAATTTTGCCCACTTTTCACTTAGGGGTCGTCCATATATTACGTAATCAATTTTTCATTTGTTTATATCGTTGTGTCATTCTCAACTTCACAGCAATCCTGTTTTCGTCTTTATTTAAACAAAAGAAAAACTGATTACGTAATATATGGACGGTCCCTTAGTGGGGTAACAATTAATGCAAGTTAATAAAAATAGTTGTTTAAAAAATTGATTACTGTTTATAGTATTTCCTCTTAGATAAATGCTAGAAAGATGCGGTTTCTTGTGAAATGTTTAACTTTGCTTTAACTTCTTAGTTATGAACAAATGATAAATAAACATTAAAGAGAAACATATTTTAAACAATCTCTTTCTTTTTCGTGAATATATTTTGCTGGAGGGGGGACTGACATCAAAATATGTTCAATTCCAAATTTTTCTTTTACGCGTTGCAATAAACTTCTTGTTGTAATTTAAAACAAAACTTTTAACAGTCATTTGCACACCTATTTCTCCCACCTAGTCCTAATTATTCCATTCTTTGTTTTTGTTTCTTGTGTAAGATAGCTTTTTTGTTTAAATTAATTTTTGAAAACATTGGGAAAAGAGCAAAAATAATTTAATTAAAAAAGTAAAATAGTATTTAAAAAAGGATTCTTGTTGAGGTTCACTTATTATTTGTTCAGAACTAAAAAGTCAAAGCAAAACTAAAGATTTCAGAAAAAGCGCAACTTTCTAACATTACTCTAAAAGAAGATAGTTACAAACAATAATCAATTCTTTAAATAAGCATGTTTGTTAACTTGCTTTAATTATTACCTCATTAAGTGAAAAGTGCACAAAAAGTTTAAGAGTTCAAAAAAACAGCCAATTTTTAGCACTTATCTAAGAGAAGATAGTTATAAGCAATTATAAATTGTTTAAACAACCATTTTTATTAACTTGTAGTATTTATTACTTCACTACGTAAAAAGTGAGTAAAAAAATTAAACATTTCAGAAGAAATCGCAACTGTATTGCATTAATAAAGAAGATATTTATAAACAATAGTAATTTATTTAAATAATTATTTTTGCTACATTGAATTAATCACCCTATGTGAAAAGTAGACAAATAGTTGTAAATTTCAGAAAAAACCGCAACTTTCTAGCAGTATGCAAATCGAATATTATTAATAATAAATTTTTTGAAAAAATAATGTTGTTAACTTTAATTAATCCTTAAACAAACTACAAGTGAAAAGTGAACAAAAATTGGAAATTTCAGAAAAAACTGCAATTTTCTAGCATTATACTAAGAGAATATTATCAACAATAACAATAAATTGTTTGAACAATTATGTTTGTTAACATTAATGAACATTCTTTCTCTAATTGAAAATTGGACAAAAAGTGGAAAATTTTTGAAAAAACTGAGACTTTCTACCTCTGTTCTAAAAGAAAATTGCTAAAATCAATAATAAACTGCTTAAATAATTTAATTAAACATTTAATTATCAGTATAAAGTAGTATTTTATGTTTTAGAAACAATTTGCATTTTAGAAACGCAAAAAAGTCATAATTAGAGCAAATAACTCGCAAAACACATTTTTTCACTTATGGGTTTTTTTTATAAAACAGACTTATGGAGGTGATATTTGAAAAATAATATTTTATTCATATTCTATGGCTAATTATGAACCGAAATGTTGAGATTCAGCTCGATTCAATTAATATTGAGGATTCTGAATAAAATTTACAAAAACGTCTTTTTTTCTTTTGGGAAATGCGTGTTAAACTTAAAAAAAAATGGATATATTTCTGTGTGGAATCGAACAAATTTCCGGGCGTTATTCATGAAAATTCGAAAACAAAATTTGAACCACCCTAATATACAATCAACTCCCGATATAAGAATAGTTATGGGCATTACTAAGAGTGGCCTTAAACCTAAATCGAGAGAATCTAAACGTAAACAGGCAGGGCCGTGTGAATCATTTCTGTTGGATTTGGACGCATGACGCAACTTGATGCAACTACTACGCTGAGAATGCGGCCCTCATGCTGTCTGTCACGCTTGACTGAGCACCGCCTCTCTCGGTCCCGCAGCTCCTCTCATCACGAAACTACCGAGGACATCAATTCCACGAATACCGTAAACCGGGGGTTCTTATATGGAGAGTTGAGTGTAGTAAGATTGCATTCAGTTATTTAAATCAAAATGTTGACCTCGAAAAAGTTATTTCTATAATTTATACACTCAGGGAATGAACATACTATTTTATTATTTTGTTCAAAATTCAACAGTTTTGTTAAAAACAAAAATATAAATATTTTTGGCTGCAAATTCCTTTATTTTTTTGGGTTGAAAATTCAACTATTTAGTCCAATATTACCTTTTTTTGTTGAAAATTCATATTCTCGATTTGAAAATTCAACTGTTTTGTAGAAACATGAAAATTCCAAATTTTGCATGAAATTTTTTTTCTTTATTGACTCAAAATTTTTTCTTGGTTGAAGTTTCGTGTTTTTGGTTTAAAAATTCATCTGTTGTAGAAATTCTATTTTTTTTTTGGCTAAAAATGCTTGTTTGAAAACTAATCGAAAATTATTTGAAAAAACACTAGTTGAAAATTCAGTTTTTTTCGTTGAATTCAGCTGTTTTTGGTTTCAAATTAAAATCTTTTTTGGTTGAAATATCGACTATCATGTTTTTGATTGGCAATTCAACTAATTAGTTGAACGTGGGACTACTTTCTTAAAAATTCATTTTTTGGGTTCATGGTTCATCATTTTAGTTCAAAACCCTTTTTTTCAAATTGAACTATTTTGTTTAAAATTCGATTTAAATTGGTTGAAAATTCATGTATTTTGTTGAAAATTAATGTCTTTGGTCAAAAATTTAATTATTGTGTTAAAAATTCGTTTTTTTTTTAATCTGAAAATATAGCTATTTCATGTTTTGTTAGAAATTTATCTTTTCTAGTTGAAAATTCATGTATTTTCTTGAAAATTCGTCTTTTTTGGTAGAAAATAATTCTTTACAGTAGAAAATTGATTTTCATAGTTAAAAATCAACTGTTTGGTCAAATATTAACTTTTTTGTTGAAAATTCATATTTTCGGTTTAAAAATTCAACAGTTTTGTAGAAAATTCGTCCTTTTGTCATGAAAATTCC
>CAKNWT010255812.1:0-13254 GCA_932066315.1 Andricus coriarius | reverse complement strand
CAATAACTTGGAAATATATGTTTTATCGGTGTTTACATCTATATCGATGATGCAGTTTCTCTGCTTCACAGAGCGCGCGCAATTCAAACTGGCATGTAGGATGCAAAATATGGAGACAGAGTTCAATCGGGTCTGCGTAAACGAAGAAACGATATATTGGCATTTCTAACATATCATTCGTTAGTTCTATCTAAATGGATTTAAAAAAAAACCTATAGGCGCTTTTAAAAATTCGTATGTATAGCAAGAGCGTGGTCTGACACTCTGTAATCGGTGCCTGGGGACAACCAGGGGGCTTACATTTCGATCTTTCACAGTATCTTAACACGCTCTTACGCAAGAAAGATTGAACTTTATTTGTTGAGTTAAAACATTGTCATATGAAATTTGAAAAAAATACTTGTAGTCTGTAGGGAGAAGGAGAAACAAGAAATAATAAGCTAACGGATATTCCAGTAATTATAAGTTTATTCAGTTTACGTTGACACGTTGCTTGCTCGAACTAGATTGATTCGACCTTTTCCTTCCACTCGCTTTGCAAGCGCGTTTCGATGGCTGGAAAGGGGAGAACCTCATGCAAGATAGCCAATCAGAGCACGAGCTCAAAATGAATCTTCCCGGTAACGAGTTTTAGAAGGTACTCGATTCCTGGTAAAATCCTGTTTCGAGAAGCTTCTAGAACTGCAAATACAAACTATCTCCTAGATGCTTTGATAGGTCATGACTTTGATAGCTATATTGGCGGTAGCACTGCTATTCGCAGGGTTTCAAATTCCAGACAGGCGGATAACAAAGAGGAAAGAGACTAACAGGAGCACCAAAAACCCATAAATCATGGAGCGAATACGAAATATATAGTATAGTCATTTGTCACTGCCCGATGATCGTCGGGACAGATCAAGAACCATGAATGAGAAACGGTCTGCCGAAATTTAGAGCAACAAGGACCTTTTGGCAGACGAAAAACGTTTCTGACGCGGACTTGCAGATGACAAAAACAAGAGTCAAAATTGTAATGATTTTATAAGTAACAAATCAATCCTGTTCTTCGACCGACGATGTTTGAGAATGTTAAATTGTGAATTTTTTATATCTTACGGTCCACATAAAAATTAAATAAAAAATGAGCCAAAAACATCTCTCCAAATCAGAATTTATTAATTAAAAACTTCTTTCTCCATCCCTTACTTTAGTTGAAACAATTTTTTCTCACATTTGAATTTAAATTCAGTTTCGCTCGTTTCTTCATCAGTGGTTTCAATGAAAACTCATCTTTGTAAACGCTCATAACTTATACTGTCTTATTGTATCTCCATATTGTCAATTTTTGTTTCTTCCTTCCTAACCATTATAAAGATCTCTTTTTCTATATTTTAAGATGTAGTTTTTAAAGTGAGTGAAGTCTTTTCAATTTTTTTGAGACTTCTATGACAAATTTTTTTAATGTATTCTAAATTTTTGACTTAATTTTTTACTTTGATTCTTTCAAAATTGAAATTGGTTTCTATGTTTCCTTGTCGATGTTCGTTTTACTCTTCGAAATTAATCTTATCTCAGGTACAAATTTATATTAATTATTCTTTTTACTTATTTTGTTCTGTTTAATATTGCTAACTTGAAATATTATTGTATGTAGGTTTTAAAAACCTTTTGAAAAAGGTACGCGATTGTACCGAAACTTACGTAAAGGATGGAGAAATAAGTTTTTAATTAATAAATTCTGAGTTGCAAAGATGTTTTTGGCTATTTTTTTATTTAATTTTTATGTGGACCGTAAGACATAAAAAATTCACAATTTAACATTCTTAAGAGTCGAAATTATTGTGAAGCACCTAGAGCCGAGGAAATGGCCAGATATTGGTCGACCATCTGGGATACTCATAGGCTAAGGGCATGTACCAGACTGTCACGTGACCTATTCTTTTAAACGAACTTGCTCATAAACTAATATGTCGAATGAATGTTCCATACCAGACAGACATAAAGGCAAGAAAGACGAGAGTGTGCCAGGTATAGAAAATCCATTCGACTTATTAGTTTATGAGTAAGTTCGTTTAAAAGAATAGGTTACGTGGCAGTTTGGTACATGCCCTTAAGTCGACTGGACACGACATGGCTCCGTCTAGAAAAGGACAGCGTTGCACGGTTGTCTGGGATGAATAGTCTATCCATCTCAGCCTCCAATGTAACGAGGGGTATGTCACGCCTGCCATTCCAGCCTACAGGAAGTTGGTTCCCAACTTGACTCAGCGAAGAAACAGCGAAACTGTGGCGCCGATCGCCTTTCGCCAAAATGTTATCTTCAAATTTTGACCAAAAACAGATAAGTGTCAATATAATCAATATGTACGTGTCAACATCCTATGTCAAAATATAACCTTTAAAATTTCTTTGCATTTAACCCGGCTAACGTAACATTTTTTTGAAAAGTTTTCGGATTTTTGCTTTTTTTGGTAACTTCCCTCTGTTGGACGTTGGTATTTTACTAGTTAACGTGTTACTTTGCAAGTTTAGACAGACATATTCAAGGTGTATAATATAAATATAAAGATAACAAAAGTATAAAATATTGTTATCATAAGTTAGACCTTCTTTTACACGTAACTTATATATGTTTAATGCATAACTACAAAAACAGATGCTTATATCGCGTTAATATTTTATAAATATGAATATAATCGAAAAAGTTCATGAATTCTAATATTGCATTTAAATTTAAACAATATAATTGGGCGAAAGGCGATCAGTGCTACAGTTTCGCATTTTCCCCGCTAAGTCAAGTTGGGAACTATAATCATAATAATTGTGTCATGCCCATGGATGTAACTCGTATCCTAAAGAGGGCTAAGAAATGGAAAGCGCCGGGTGTGGATGGGGTGCACGGCTTCTGGTACAAATATCTAGAGGTTCTGCACCCCGCCCTTGCTGGGCTCTTCGAAACATCTTGGACAACCCAGATAACTTGCCCTCTTTTATGACGGAGGGCGTAACGTATATGATACCCAAAAAGGTAGATGCTGGTAGTCCTAGTGATTACCGACCAATCACCTACCTCTCGGCCCTACCTACTACTCGGCACTGATGCTGAACGACCGCGCTTTGATTGAGGCGATGTCTGATGAAGAATCGTACAGGTACCTTGGAATATTGCAGGCAAGGGGTCAGCTCCACTCTCCATGTGCTTGAGACTGCTTTTTTGGGTCGCCTTAGTGTGGTTGTGGCATCCGGCCTTCGTGCGAAGAACATTACAAAGGCAATTAACACCTATGTCATTCCTCTCCTAATAGACTCCTTTGGTTTGGTCTCCTGATCCATGACTGACCTAGAGAGGTTGAACAGAATCATCCGCGTGAAATTTTTTGAGCACTAAATGCACCATGGGAAGACAGCTGTAGAAAAAATAGTTCTGCCGCGCAAGCTTGTGCGCAGAAGGGTCATTTCTTTGATTTTCTCACTCTTAGGTAATGGAATTGCGCGAATATTTCCAAAACAGGACTAAAATCTTTATCTACGACTACATCTGTAGAGTTGACCTATATACCCCTTTGAAACTTGCAGCTGTTGTTTTCCAGAACATCGGACACCTGAACACCGAACAGCTAGCTGCTTAATCGCGGGGTAAACAGCTGCACAAACAGCACCCCCAAATATTAGATCTTCCTTGCGTGGTTTGTGATGCTCCAACCCTCTGGTTAAGGCGGGGAGAACTCTTTCCGGAGACGGAAGGATTTTTCATTGCCATCCAGGTTAGGGTAGGCAAGACGAGGAATTACCAAAAACACAATCTCAGTATGGCGGCAGTGATTGACAGATGCCGCCTTTGTGGAGATCCTAATGAGAACATCGAGCACATTATTGATGACTGTACGAAGCTTGCCTCGTAAGAATACACCGCAGACCTACTGATATTGCTGGGATCATTCACCAACAAATTTTCCTGAACACCATTTCCTTTACTGGGCCAGGACTATTCTGACCGTATGGAGGGTGAAGAAGGTCACATATAATTCAGATGGCAGTATTGCCGAACACTCACTGCATCGTCCGGAGTTTTCTGGGCGTGAACAATGATAGCGGCTGAAATCGCCTTCTATGGCCATCCCGCATACATCGCAGATTTCTGTGGTAATCACATTTTTAATTATTGACGTCTTTATTTTTGACCTCTCCTTTTTTTTATATGCGTATTCCCGGGTGCATGTGTGAAGTTGTGTATGGCTCTCGATGTCCGATATATTAATTAATATTTTGAATCGTAGGTCTCAGTGGTTGGCATTGGAAGTAACGTTTGTAAGAAAGATGGTTCCCTACAAGTGGGCTCTCCAGTATGAATGTTGGATCCCTATAAATGAGCTCTCCCGGATGAATGTTGAAACCCTATAAACGGGCTCTCCAGGATGAATGTTAGATCCCCATAAGGCTCTCCGAAACAACGACGAACACCAGCGAGTCTCCGAAGCACTTACCGCGTTAATAATAGTAATAATCACTGGACGTGACAGTATCATAGTAAGGAGCCATTGGCAAGACATTTTTAGTTGATATTGCACAAAGAAATTGAGTCCATTCATTCAGAAGTTGTGTAGCTGTGTATTTGTTTTTTAAAAATTGCTTAAATATTTGCCAAATAGTGTCTATATTTAATTATTGGTTATCAAACTTTAATTTCTGTCACATTTTACATCAAAACTATTAGTCCAGGCGCCTTATGGAAAAAGGCTCATTTTGCGCAGAAAATGCGACCTGAAATTTGACTTCGGATTTTTGTAGTGTTAGCATGCAGAACAAAAGCCCATATGTTTGAAACCAACAATTACGAAGCACTTTTTGTGTACACGGTCGTTAAACATAGCAAACACAGATTTTTTGTTGCAACGAAGCTATTCGTGTTGCAGAAAAAAAGTTTTGTTGAAAAACTTAGGTTTCAAAAATATCTACAAAATGACGGGTTGTACGTTAAGATTCGTTCATTTGTTTCCTTGGGAAAAAAAAGAAAAACCGTCCGAAACTGCGTTTTTTAAAATATGCAATTATTTGTGCAATAATCAAGCAACAAGTTTTAAACTCAGAAAATATGCTCTTTGCCACTCTGAAAAAGTATGCAAAACTTCAGCCCCAAATAATTATTAGTTTTCATAAAAACTTATTCGTTTGTAAAAAATAGAATATTTTTCTACGTAATTTCTACACGTTTGACTGATAGGATGTCAAGGAAAGTGGGTGGTGATTTTCCTCTACAGGAGTTGTGCTATCAATAACACTTAGGGACATAACGAGTTTTTATCATTAAATTGCATAAAAATGAATTCAAAAAGATGGTAGGTTTTCTCCTCTTAAACAAATGAAATAACTCCGTCCATTTTTACTTTATGAAATCGAGATAAAAGCCATTCGATAGGTGATATTTTTCTACACTTTTTGAAATATAAAAATTTGTACTTCAGGAGGGGTTCGGGGGAAGAGAGATAGTTTTTTTAAACAATTACTGCTTCTGCAATTTTAAACATACAAAGATGAAATGTACATCAAGCTCAGAATAAAAGCTGTACTATTTGTTGTAAAATCTACCAGGGAATGCATTATTATTTTATTGCTGATCATGGTGACTGATTATGGATGAAGGCTTGACGCAGTCTGTAGTGGCGAGGTGGGAGAGGGCCGCTGTCGCCTACGCATGGTTATTAGACACTATTTGAAGTATTTTTTAAAAATTGTTCCCTAAAGTAATTTTTTAGGTGTCAATATTTAGAAGAATAAGGTGTAGATCATAATCAATCTAATAAACAATAAATTAATGGACTGCGTCAATCCTTTTCTATGAACTGTTCCGTGAATCAGACACGATTATAAACAATAAATTTAGAATGCATTGCTTCGTGAATTCCATAAATATTAGTAGAACTCTTTTCCTATATTTGGTACGAACTTGAGCTTTAAGAAATGAAAATTGACGGAGTTATTTCATTTGTTATAATAAAAAGACTTAATATATTCTTAATCCACTTTTACTTAATTTAATTGGAAAAAGACGGTCTGCCGCTAAATCTACTTGATAGAACAACTCTTGTAAAGTACAATCACCCACTGGTTGATATCCTATCGGTCAAACATGTAGAAATTCCACTGTGAAAAGTCCACTTTTTTAATAACAAATGGATTCTTCGGAAAACTAATAATTATTTTGGTTTGAAGTTTTACATACTTTTAAAGAGTGACAAGGGGCATATTTTGTGAAACGAAGCTTAACGTATGGCTTGTAATTTTGTAGATATTTGTGAAACTTAAATTTTTTAACTAAACTTTTTTTCTGTCAGACATATTTCAGGTTATCAAATTTTCAGCATTTTCTGCGCGAAATTTTATAGGGCTCCTGGATTATGTAGATTTCAATGACCCAACCATTGCGAATCTCGGAAAATTTATTTTCGTCAATTAATTTATTTATAACATTATGAACAACTTTCGTAGATTTTGTACGCACAAATATTTGTTATAATATCAATGAGCTTTAATTTAAAGTTAAAATAATCATCCAAAACGATAAAAAAATTATGGGCCAAATATTGATTGACCCAGGTACACTTTTGCCCAACTGTGGCACGGCGCGCATCGGTTTAAAAAAACCACTCCTGTTCGCAAATTTGGTCACGTACATATTGGAACACTTTTAAAATGTTATTTGAAGTATCCTTAACAAGTGATAGTTCATAAGTCGAAAAAAAAATAGTCAGTCATGTCTAATTCAGCCCGAACGATGAAGCTTACAGAGCACCTGGTTACCACATTGATGATACCATCTCAAGGTTAGACCGGTGACTGAAGTTAACCAAAATGGGTAGTTTTCCTTTATTTGATACTCACTTTAGTTTAAACAAAATATTAGCCTGTTATACGGAGTTAGTCACGCAACCCTCAGTGGGCGTTTAAAATAAGAAAAGAAATGTAAAATGTATGTGAAATCGCATTTTTGTTTCTTCTTGTTATTTCAGGATTGCTCCAATTTCAGTGAATATTTATCGTATAGACAGTATTCCAACTGATATGATCTCGCTTTCATGTATCGAAACAGACTTGCCAGACCCACTTAGAAATGGTCCACGCAGTCCTTAGTCAATCTTTATTTTTCTATGTGCCTCTCTTTTTTCACTATATACTTAAAACCTACTATACCTTCATCTTAACACGAAATTCGTGAGTTCTTGAAAATTTCGTAGAACGCGTGTTCATTCATAATATATAGTGTTTTATTTTGGAAAATGCAATACAATTTTATTTCAGCTTCATACTTTTATTAAATTGAAGATTTTACAAAAAAATTATATCAACACAATCGTCTATTTTCCTATATTTTCTCATAAAAAAGTTCAGAAACAAAAAAAAACTTTTCTCCATTTTCCTTTCGACTCTTCCAGACTTTATTATTAAAAATATTATTTGAGACGTTTTGATAGCAGAACGCTTTCCTCATCAAGCAAGATGTAATATAATAATAATATAATATAATAAATAATTTATGATACAATGTACAATCAATAAAAATTTTACAAACTCAAAAGAATTTAACTCGAATACTGAAACGAACATTGTTGAAATTCTTCTAACCACAAAAATAAGCTTTCAACACTGACAAACGATTCTAAAACCAAATTTTAAGTTTTAACCGCTTCGCACAAACCAAGCACTAATCGGCTCCAAAATGTTATAATGATTTTTAGCCAACAACTAGATTATCTATTGCATGATGAGGATAGCGTTATGCTATCAAAACATCGCAGACGTTGTTTTAATAATATTTCTAACAACAAAGTTTGGAAGAGTGGAAATGAAAAATGGGAAAAACCTTAAATTTTATTTTGTTTCTGAAAATGTTTATCATTTACTTGCCGGACGTAAAAAAAACTTGGAATAACATCTCTCAATTATTCAAATTTCTAAGGATTAAAACATTGAATTATTTAAATACGCGAGACACACCGTTTCAACACTCAGGGACACCATTGTTATATTATTTGAATTTTTGAAACTTGACTGATTTTTTCTTGAATTTTCGGAATAAGTAATAACACAGAAAATCGATTAATGAAAATCACATGATATCAAGAAGAATATAAACGTACACGAAAGAAACTGCAAAATAGAGCCAATAAAAGAAGGTGCTCACGAGTGCATCAAGTACCTCTAAAAGATGCGCTATTGTTCAACCCGTCATCTCAGGATTTATATTATTCTGTTGCGAACCCATTATATGTTTTGAATCCGTGTCCACAAAAGAAATTAATAGCAGCGGATCTTGACTTCAAATAGAAAGTGTCGTATCTCGTCGAATTAAAGCTGTTCTTTTCATACATGTACAAAGTACTTATAAGAAAAATAGAAAATAACGTAGCAATGACCTATTTTCATCATGTAAAACTGAATGTGTAACCTACTTTCAGACGAGCAATAGAACTCTGGTGCAGAATGTATCTGTGACAGGCAGATCACCCTCTCAGGATTACTATATGGTTAGTCCGCAAGTCCACTCTCCGCATTGTTTGAGCGTCTTAAATATTAATACTTTGGTTTACCGTTTCGCTCTCGCTATTTTTTCATCTCCTTTTTTGTGTTATTTCTCTCTCACACATGCTGTGTCTTCCTAACAATTTTTATTTGTTTCTCATCGTTTATAACTAATATCCTTAATCCAACAATAAAATCAGCGAATAACATTTTTCTTCTACTATACCTCTTGTCAATTATACGTAATACATTTTTCTTCACATTCTTTGACAAACTGATAATGTCAGGTCGACGGGTTGATCACTCGACATTTGAGTGTACACCACATTTAAAAATTTCAGGGGATTGCAAAGATTGAAGAAATTTAAAGGGATGTCTAAGGTTTTCATACAATTTATGGGAGTTTAAGGTGTTTGACAGAATATCACGAGATATGAAAAGACTTTAAAAAATGCATGGATTTTATGGGGATATAGAAATTGTAAGGTATTTCACGGGATTTAAAAAGAATTCAAAAATTTTCAAGAGATATAATGAGATTTCAAGGGATATCACAGGATTTTTGAAATTGATAAGATTTCACGATATTTCAAAGATTTCAAGGGAGTTCAAAACATTTCACAAAATTAGAAAAATTTCAAAGTATTTCATGGGATTTTCATGAATTTTTACGGATTTTACAGGATTTAAAAGTATTTAATGAGATTTTACAGATTTCAAGGACATTCATAGGATATAAAGGAATTTCATAGGATATCACGGGATTTTTAATATTTTCAAGGGATTTAATTCAACGGATTTTAAAGTTTTAAGAGTTTTCATCGTAGGAGATTTCAAAGATTTCAAGTAATTTGACGTAATTTCGAGATATTTCAAAGC
This sequence comes from Andricus coriarius, assembly GCA_932066315.1. Classification (NCBI taxonomy): domain Eukaryota; kingdom Metazoa; phylum Arthropoda; class Insecta; order Hymenoptera; family Cynipidae; genus Andricus; species Andricus coriarius. The sequence goes on along the minus strand of CAKNWT010255812.1, from coordinate 3,876 downwards.
TGTTGAGGGATTTTAGGGGATAGTAAGAGAGGACCCCGCACGTTTCTTATGGAAATTGGGTTTCGGTTAAATTTTCCCGATTTGAAGCATACCCAATTTCCATAAGGATCATTTCATGGAATTTCACGCAATTTAGAAGATTTAACGGGAATTAAGGTGGTGGGTTGTACATCAAATTACAAGAGTGCTTAACTCCTCGTATCAGCTACAATTATATTAGTTTAATTTTTGACAGTCACTCTCATTTCTATATATATTTTTCCTTTTTATGTACATTTTCAATTTGTAGTTTTTTCATTCTACACTTCAGAAATAATGTTGGTCTCAGAAAATAGCCGTCACATGTAATGCGTTGTAATCAGTGAAGCCTCGCACCCGTTGATCGGCGTCACTGGTCCCTTGCAGGGGCAGTGATCGATCAACTTACTGCTTTTGGCTAATATGAACCAGTAACTATTTCCACTTACAGTACTTTCTTCCCTCTTTTCTTCCGTGCTGTGATGTGAGACTGCGGCTGTCGGTTTCGTGAACTAATTACCAAGCATCAAAAGAACAGACTCGATTCCAATCCGAAGAAGCTTTAAACACCTTTTTTTGAATATAAAGATTTTGCTACTAAACAATGTACTTGGCTTATCTATTTATAATTTTCTTTACTTGATTCATTTAAGCCTTCAGTATCATAGCTCTCATTATTATGTATACGTTCAATAATATCAAATTTAAAGTTGTGTGTGTTATCTGTTTTCAATATTACCTAAAACCTTGCCGATCTATGTGCGCTTCCTACTTTCCATGTTTCATCTCTATTCTCCTGTTTTCCTGTTTTCAATTTTATTTTTCTCTTTGACGCAGTGTGCTGTTGCTGTGAAATTTGACTAATGCTATCAAATTATATTGTGTGTGTATGTGTGTGTATGTACGTATGTGTATAGCGCTGTTCTATTTATTAGAGGGTAAGGTGGTCACGATTAAAACCCTCTGCCTGTAGGAACGCCTTCTCAATGCAGTTGATTCAAAACTGATTACATTACTATACCCTATGAAAGCTTTACGCCTTTTACAGGTCGAGGGTTTAGCAGTATAATGAAGTTTGTCAAATTCCGACATTAATGTTGCTTGTGGAGAAGACAGTAATAAAAACGACCGCTCTTCTTTTTTAAACATTATGTCACCTAGATGCTTGAGTCGAAAGATTTTCTGAATTTGTTTCCTTTTTTCTCTTCCTATTTCTTGAATATATATTGCCCCTGCCATAATCTATGGAATGCAATGTTTCGCGATATAACTTCATCTATTTTTCTGTATACAGGCATTTATTACTCTTAAATTCCACTAAATATTCTTCTTAGGTACGGTAAAATAACTGATAAAACTGTCCGACATTTTCATACTTTTTTCCATGTCCTTTAAAAAATTCTAGGTATTCATTATATGCGTTTTTGCGTAGATTACAAATCTGTTGAGAAAAATGCTTTAGCGTTTCGCGTTTTTCTAAAAAAAAAACGCGTTTTTGGCACCTTTTGGAACCATGAACATTTTTCTCAACGGATTCGTAACATATGCAAACAATCCTACAAGAATCACCTGAACTGGTTTCAAGGACAAAAATTATGACGGGAATTATCATTGAAGCGTCGGTGATAGAATCTTTGCATGTTGTCTTATTTCATGGACCTTTCTTTTTCTTCTTCTAGCTTTATATTCGTCTCTTGTCGACCAAACGAGCATCCACATACAAAACAACACGTGAATGCAAGCTAGCGCCGCATCGTTAAAGTTACTTCTTCTTTCTTCCTCTCTGTTGCTAGCCTGTTATTTAATAAGCCATGTTTCATCCAAAATTGTAACTCAATTCATTTAAAAAATTCGGTTCTGGCAGTCTCCCCAGAAATTGTTATCATTTGTGAAAAAACTTTGTTCCACTGCTCGACGACTGGCATAACACACAAAATAAAGATTATTTATATTTATACCTTAACTGAATTGATCAAAATGCATATGTCAACATAAAGAGAAAACATTTTTTCCAAATTTATTATTTATTTGTGCTTCAATGAATAAAGCGAAAAGTACTTTTTAATAAATTTAAGTGCTAAATTAAAGCATCAAAAGAAAATTAAAACGCTGTTATTATTATACTTTCAACAAGATTCGAATGTGATTCGTGATGCAAAGCGAATCGTAAGTGGCTGCACCGAGCCTAGTACTAGACCCTCCATCAATTTAGAGACGAATATGCTTCAATGAAACAGTAAATTAGACCTTTTCCAGTGCCAGTTGCAAATTGAGGTTAGGTTTACCGCAGAAAAAAAAATAAAGGAATCTATAATTCCTTTTCCAAAAATCAGTTGAAGTTTTAGTTTTTGAGTTGCAAAATATTTAGGCTGGGCCAATCAGGAGCGCGGTATAAGCAGACGTTCGTACGTGATTGGAAGTCCAACGTAGTGTTAGTGAACCGAGCGCTGAGGTGGGGATAGCGACGGGAGAACAGCGGTCACTACACTACGTTGGACTCCCGCTCACGCACCCACAACTTTTTATAACGCGCTCCTGATTGGTCCAGCTTAAATATTTTATAACTCAAAAACTAAAACTTCAACTGATTTTTGGAAAAGGAATTTTCGATTTATTTTTTGAATTTTTATACAGCCATATAAGTCCGGACACTTGAGTCTGGGACACCCTGTATACACAGGATGTCCCAGGAGTATTGTCGTTCCTTGTATTGGCGGATAGAAAAAAAATTCAAATCGAAAAGTCCCAACACATTTTTGGGACCGGTACGTATTTTGGGTACTACAAGGCATTGCAATCCCATGTAGGTGAACAGCTAGTTTTAAGTGTGCGTGCGACACCGAAAAGCAATTTCTCCTACCGCGGTAACGTCACCTTGCTTCGAGCATTAAAAAAAATGCGATTATGATTGTGTTTGTCTGTTTTAATCGGATGGTCTCAAGTTTTATCGGACCGTAGAATAACTTTGCAAAAAATAAATTCTTTTATTTAAACATTTTGGAGATAAAATATTGGCTAACCGAAATTCGGTGCACGTAAAAAATTGATACGTAGGCTAGGTTCTCCAAAATTTGGTGAGCTTAGCTTGAATAATTTCAGTGAGCCTAGATAATTCGTACATTATTGCAAATAATCAGTGACCGTTCCTGAACAATATAGAATTCAATCAAATGTTTTGAATTTTCTGAATGCTTCTGAAAGCATAGAATTCTTTAAAACTGTTTCCAAATTCACCAACTTTTTTCGACGGTGAACTGCTACTGAATTAAGATGCACTCTTTTTTTTTAATTCTGCAGAATTCTGAACAAGTCTTTGAATTCCATTCAAATCTTTTCTCTCTTGATTTCGTAAAGTTCATTTGTAATCTTTTGAATTCTTTTTAAGATTTTTGAATTCTCTTGAATAATTTAGGATATCACTTGATTTCTTTTTAATTTTATGAATTTTCTGAAAACGTGAAATTCTTTTCAACTACTATATCCAAATTCATCATCTGTGGTCTACGGTGAATTACTACTGAAATAGAAGAGAGAAAATTCAATAATTTTAAAAATTTTGCAGAATTCAAAAGACTCTAAGGTATTCAAATGATTTCAAGTCAATTCAAACATTTATACAGAATTCTGCAAAATTAAAAAAAAGCGTGTTCATCCTAAGCCAGTGGCAGTTCACCCGTTGACCAAAGTTTCTGAATTTGCAAATAGTTTAAAGGAATTTCAGATTTTGAGAAAGAATTAAAAAAATTATAAATAAATTAGGTTGTTTCCTAACTATTTCAAGATAATTCTTTACAATCTTTAAAAGAATTCAAAAGATTACATCACAAGTCTATGAATGGAGAAAATTTCGCAGAATTC
>CAKNWT010255805.1:0-17232 GCA_932066315.1 Andricus coriarius | reverse complement strand
AGGAGTACGTGAGGACAGGGATGGCATAGGTGTTGATTGCCCTGATTGTTTTCGCCGAGTTAAGAGAACTCTTCAGAAGTAATCTGAGTCATTCTCGAAATCGTCCTCTAGCTCTGCGGTCCCTAATACTCCTCTCGTTAAATGCACTTTTCTGCATTTATCTAGTCCGAACTCTATGTGGATGTCATTGGAAAACTGGTTTGTGCCATCGATCACTTGCTGTAGTTTCTGCTCCGAACTAGCGTATAGCTTTAGGTCATCCATGTATAGAAGATGGTTCCATTGATGGCCATCCTCGTTATCATGTATTCGGAACCCATGAGACATGATATTTCGTGTTTTGCTCTATGGGTTCAACGCTAAACAGAACCACAGTGCACTAAAGAAGTCTACTTGAAAGATACCTGTCGTAATGCGTATTAATCTAGTTAGCCTTGGTTGTCCATGATCAAAATAATTGATGAAATTGAAATTGGTACGGATGGAAACGCGTTTGTAGTCAATGTATGCCATGGGCAAGTTTCTTTGATGTTTAAGAGCTTGCGTCATGGCAACAGCATCTATTGTAACTAGATCTTTACTGCCCTGCGAGTTTTTACAACATCCTTCTTATTCTTCTGTTAGGATGTCATTCTCGTCGCAGTAAGAATATACCTTATCTGCAGCGATGGCTGTGAGGCATTTATAAATTTTTGGAAGACAGGCTATCGGTCTAAAGTCAGATGGATTTTGAGCGTCTGAGTTTTTAGGCAACATATACGTAGTACCCTTGAGCATAAAGCCTGGCATCAGATTTGACTGTTCAATGATCGTCAGAAACCACCTTGCTAACGCAGGATGCATCAGGTTCTTGTACCAGATGTTGTGCACCATGCGTGGACCTGAAGCTTTCCAGTTACTTGCCCTTTTCGAAACCGTTGAAACATCTGAAGCTGTGACTTTAGTCAGCTCCATTTTATGGTTATTGCTTGCTCATGCTTTCTCTATTTGGAACCGGGCGGTGTCCAAATTGCTTCTGTTAGTTTTTCCCGAAATACCGGACCAGTGGTTATTCATGTCTTCTATTTGAGGGACTTCGGTGTCTGGCTGGTTATTTTGCCTATTAGTGCACGCAGATCCTTTGTGATTTTCATCTTGTGCAGAGAATGCCTTTGTGTTATTTCTTCATGTGTGAACTCTAGTAAAGCATGACCAAAATTCCTTTCAAGATACTATAGTTTTTCTGGGATTTCGCTGTTTGCGTCAACGTTATTAATGTCCGGATGTGGTTCTAGTGGATCCGGTACTTGATTTTCATTATCCCTAGCACCTATGCCATCAGCTTCAATCTGGTCTTCGTTGTCGGCATCCTCCAAGGGAAGTTCTTCAACAGGAACCTGCTGTTCTACTTCCATTTTGATGGCAGCTATTTCAACCGCCGAAAGCAACCTATTTACAGACATTGAGCATTTTTGATCTGCTAGATTCTGATCATTTATTGTTATGGCTAGCTCTGGGTACTTGAGTAAGAAGACTCGCTGGTGTTCTCTCCTGACACTTTGCGCACTTTCCTCTGCCAAAAAATAAAGGCGCATAACATCTCTATTCATATCGTATGTTCATTTTAATCGCCTTTTGTGGTTGCTGAACCTCTGCCTCTGGTTGAATTAGGCCATTTACCTTTGGAGGCTGTAGTGGTGCTGGATCATCAACAGGTTGAGGGAGAACATCAATTGCAACTGCTTGATCCTGTGACGCGGCTTCCTATAACTAATGTTCATTGCTGGCATTTCTCCACGCCAAGTCAAACTGTTGTTTAATGTCCATTGCTCGATCTTCTGAGATAAGTAGATTAGTCCTGATGTCCTTCACCGTAGCGATAAGATCTCTTAGTGCGACTTTCTTTATATGTGGATACTTTGCAGCAAATTTCGTCCTAAAATTGTGGTATTCCACTTGATGCTTTCCCACGGTATTTCTATTGAGGTAGTTGGGTGCAAATAGCTAACGCTAGCCAAAGCATCCTCAGCAGGCACAGTTCATATTGCAATGCTTACCGTTTGCCGCAGATGTTCTTGCTGGCCAGCTGTTTGATTAGTGAGATCTACCTTACCATCTCGCAGCTCACCATCACCACCGTCCGGCATGCTGTGACCCCCAACGGTGGCTCCAGGGGCGCCCCGGCGTTCCTCGGGAAGCGACAAACGTTTTAAATTATATATTATGGGTTTTGGTGTTCCTCTTAATCCCTTTCCTCTACGTTCTCTGCCTGTCTGGCACGGGAAACCCTGTCAGTAGTAGTGCTACCGCCAACATAGCCATCTAAGTCGTGAGAGGAAAGCTCAAGTTCTACCGCGACGCTAACGCTAGAACACAAGAATTATTATTATTATTATTTTGTTATATTATTGAGTTAAATACACACTTTTTTGGAAGAAGCTGAATATGTTAATCCATTCATTTCTTCAGTCTTAATCGAAGAAAAATTCTAAAATTTTGTTTTCATGGGAAAAGATTTTTTTATGATTGTTCTAATTTTGTGATTTTTCTGTGATTTTTGAACGTTTTAAGCGCCACGGAAAAAAGTATTTTTCATGAAAGAGAAAACATACCTCAAATCCACTAAAGTTGACAGTGTACTTCTAATACTATTTACATAAGAGTTTGCATCTTATTCTAGATTGGTAGGTTTTCTAATAAAAGCTTTACATACCAAAAATTTCCCACAATTATTGAACCAGTAGGAAAATTTTGTTGAATTTGAGAAGATTTGAATTTTCAAATCCAAAAACCCAGCAGAATATATTAACCGATTTCAGATTTTTTCTAACAACTAAAATAGATATTTCGCAGTAGAATAAGTATTGCCTTCTTCAGTAATGTAATTTTTACATAAGCAGAATCTGAAAATGCAACAAACGAAACAATGGAATAAACAAATTGAACAAAACTGGCAGGGAAAGGCCGAACAGAATCGGAGATTGTGAAATAAATATTAGTGACACCAAATTAGATAAATAATTGTTTATAACTTCATTAATTAATCGGATTAAAAAAATGGCTAAGAATTTTACGATTATAACGATCTGTGGTTGAACTGTTCTCTAGAAAAACCACCTAAGCCGACTTAGTTTTTCACACAAAATTGTGAAGGAAACTTCTCAAAGTGTGTTTTTACAAACCAGAATACATTTTAAAAACATTTAATTTGAAAAATATGAAGAACCACTCTCGGAAAATAAAATAAAAGCTTAAAGTCTACCATTGAAGCTATATAATTTTTTTCTAAATGCAATTGAAGATATGGCTAAAAATTTTGCATTATTATTTAAAAATTTTGTTGATATTACCCTTCACAAACTTCCTTCACTACCATCACCCTCCCTTTCCCTATTTTCGATTTTTGTATACTTTAGAATTATATTTTTTTATGACTGGCGTTGAACATTATTAATAATTTTTCAAATATTTATCAACATTTTTGGAGTCTTTTTGAATTCCTCTATCCCATTCCTACTCCAACTTTTACATTATTATAACCTACCTCCTTTAATACTTGAAATCATACGTCACGTGTGCGATACAATGCGACGAGGCTAAAACGCAGCGCACACGTCACAGAGTGGGATCAAATGTACTTTTTAATTTCAAAACCTTAGAACATTTGATAGGAATCACCTAAAGAGATCAATCTTTTTAGAGGCTATATGTGAATACCTACAGAATATAGAAAAAATAGAGGTGTAAACAACTAATGTTGACCTTGAAAATCTAGGTAAAAGTTGACATTTTTTGCCAAATTTTCTATATTCAATAACTACGTGCTCTTAGATATTATATTTGATGTGATATACAGGGTTTGTTCCATAAGTGGTAGGACTAACTTACTACAGCCCAGGTGAAGCAATAGAGGGAGTTGTCTACGGACAGGATGGGTAGTGGAAGATATCAGGAACCAAATGCATGCCCGAACAGGCGCCTCCGAGCATTTTCGGAGTAAATATCGAGCGAGAAGTAAAACCTTTTTTTGGCTTACGTCACGCTCTCAATATGGACCACACGCTCGAGCAGCGTCAGTTAAAAACAGCTGATGTGCTCATTGGATCCTCTCCGTACGATTGCTTCATCATGGTGAAAGTCTGGGTTGCAGACCTTCGAAGTTAATCACACAACTTCACCGCGCAGCGCTACTCGAACCTGCGGTCCATTTTGAGAGCGTGACTAAAGCCTATAAAAAGGTTTAATTCTCGCGCGATATTTACTCCGCAAATGCTTGGAGGCGACTGTTCGAGCCTGCATTTGATTCCTGGCATGCCCCACCAGCCATCCTGCCCATAAAAAACTCCCTCTATTGCTCCGTCTGGGCTATAGAAAGTCAGTCCTACTACTTATGGAACTTTAAGAGCGTAACGGAAACCTACGAAAAGGGTTTACTTCTCGCGCAAGGTTTACTCCGCAAATGCTCGGAGGCGACTGTTAGAAAATGCATTTGGTTTCCGGCACCCCCCACCACCCATCCTGCTCTTAAAAAACTCCCTCTACTGCTCCGCCTGGGCTATAGAAAGTAAGTCCTACTACTTATGGAACAGACCGTGTACCTGTTTTTAAATAGATTTTGGCATATCGATTTTAAATCGGGTCTTTAAATTAGTATAGGACTTCTTGATTCTACGAAAAAAGCTATTTATTTTTATGCGTTAATTCTTTGAGGCATAAATTATTTTCATCAAAGTATATTTCACTATTCGTGGTATTAGAGGGTTTTTTGTGGGGTAGCTAATTCGGAATCCGTCGTTCAAATTTTCAAATTCAAAATGGCAGGTCTAATTTGGTGAATCGAGATTGTAAAAATAAGACTGATATGATCCAAAATTTCTATTATCTGGGTTTTCGAATCGTTTATTTCAATGCCGAAATTTAAATTTAAAGAATAAAAATAGTTTTACTTTAGTAAAAATTACAATTCCGGGATTTTTGTGTCTCTGATTTCGAATCAAAATTCGAAATATCAATATTTAAAACTGATGAGCTTAATGCGAAGCTTGAACGTACGCTTAATGCTTGCATTCGGTTCATCTATAACATCCCTGAAAGTGAACTTATCACCCAGTATAGAGAAAGAGCAAGATTTCTTAACGTTGCTAAAAGAAGACAATTATTTATGGGTTACCTGCTTTATAGCGTATTCAGTAATGAAGCTCCACACTATCTTCTTAATCTCTTCTATTTTATTGACAAAGATCAACCAACACATTCCATACTCCGTGAAGGGAAAACAGTACTAAAAATACAGCCACACCGCACGTGTAAAATGCAAAGGTCTTTTGTTATTCGTGGTGCTCGCCTTTGGAATAAACTATCTATAAGCATTAGAAATGCACCTTCACAATTTCATTTCAGAAAACTCCTTTTTGGTTACTTATTTAACATATCAAATCCTACCCTCGAAATTACACATTGGTAACATGTAATCATTAAGTTTAATACATATATAAGCATGCACATGAATGTATTTACTTTTAAATATAGATATTCGCGTATGTACATTTACAATATTACTTGTAATAGACCACATCTACGTATGTGTATCTTAGTTTACTTCATTACTTCTGTTGAATACCTATTTTCTATTTTAATCGTTAAATCGATCACCATCACGTTTTAATTGTAATATGTATCACCTGTTCCTTATAGGGCTATCTAGCCCTAGGAATTTTCATGAATAAATACAAATACCAAATACAAATACAAAACGGCGGATCAAATATTGTAAATAAGAACAGTAAAAACAAAACCGATTTGATTAAAAGATTGTATTGCGGGGTTATTTGGGTAGCTGATTTAGAATCTTTTGATATTTATTTTGAATTTTTAAATGCGAACTTCGAATTAGAAATCAGCGACCCGCAAACCCCTAGAATAGAAACTTTAGTCAAATCTGTTTTGAGTTTACAATTTAAATCCGCTATATTGGATTCACCATTCTTAATTCTGACATTTTATTTTGGATTCGAAATTTACAACCCAAAAATTCTAGAATAGCAAGTTATTCATAATTCGGTTTTGTGCTTACAATTCTGATCGACCACTACAAATCTTAAAATTTTGACTCCGTATTCTAAATTTGCGAGACCAAAAACCTTTTAGATTCACGCTCTTATACGTAGATATACGACGATAATCGCATTCTCTGTATTTTCAAAGCTAAATTAAATATATATATATATATATATATATATATATATATATAATATTGATATATCTATATGTATTAAAACTCGCCAATAGTTGTAAAGTGTAATCACGTGAATCTAATACACATAAGAGCTGAAATACTAATGGAAATCACGATGTTAGCGAGAAAGCCTTCACGCATCACCTGCATCGTTATATTTTAGATTCGCGCTCTTTAACGTAAATAAGTACACCACAACATTGACAAAATATTGTAATTTAAGCACTAAAACACAGGTTTGGAATCGACGGTATAACTTTTGGAGGCCTCTGCTGTAGGAGATTCCTATCAATAGTTCTACGATTTTAAAATGAAAAAGTACGTTTATTCCCAATGCGGGCTGTCAGAGAAAAGGTTCCTCTCGGAAATTTTCCTAAAAGTCGATAGTTAGCTAATAGCATAGGCTTTTGGCTCACTGTCTGATTTTTGTAACGGCCTACGACATATACATAGACTTTTTGAAATTAAATGTAATCAGAAAAAATATCTACACCTTTCACTCCACTATATAAAAATATACATAGACTTTCTATATAATGAAATCTTCTTTTTCAGGACAAATTGCCTGTGGTTGTTTTCGCACTTTCGAGAAATCGTTGCGATAAAACAGCAGAATCTTTGCAGCAACAAAACGTTGAATTAATCACGTCTTTACAAAAGGAAAATGTGAAAGCTTTCTTCAAAAAATCAATAAAAAGACTAAAAGGGTCAGACGCACAGTTGCCCCAGGTTCTAAAAATAGAAAAGCTCTTGGAACACGGAATTGGAATTCACCACAGTGGAATTTTGCCCATTCTGAAAGAAATTGTGGAACTGCTATTTCAAATGGGATTGGTGAAGGTATCTTTAAATTTAGATAGTAAATTTTCTCAGTATCTTATTCATAAATTATATGGAGATTTTAGGGTATAGAGTAATAGATATATGTAGAGCGTTATTTCTCAAGTGTACCGACTCAAAAAGTCAAAGTTGTCCGATCTAAGTTAAACAAACAAAAAGTGTTGACAAAGTGTTGTGCTATTGGATAGTAGTTTATGGGAAAAAATTTTGTCATTCGGATAATTATTGACCGAGGGGGAAGGGGTGAAAGTTTTGGGATTTTCGTGGATATCGTCTATTTCGGCGATTTTGGATTCTTCTAATAGCGATGAAATTTTTTTTACTAGTACAGTTTCGATAGGATTTTTCACGCCCTTTCGATTAGTGCCACGCATTTTTTCAAAAAATAAATATTTTACCTTCAAAAATAAAGATAAAAAATAAATTTTACTTTTCTCGAAATGCGATAGGTCTTTTTTTGTCTAAAAAGAAAGCTTATGTGTGTTCCTATAAGACTATGTAGGTTAGAATGGGGCTCGAGCCCCGCGGCGCAGCATGGTATGTATATCATTAAGCTATTTCCCTTTCGGCGAGCCTCTAGGGGTAAGCGTGACACTACCCGATTCGGGTAGCGTTTTTTAGGTGGATTTGTAGTAAATGGGCTCACCACACCCACGATAGTGCCTTCATGATATTCTTTTTACGAAAAGTAATAATATATGCTAGTATATTTGATCGCTCCCTGCATTTTACAGGGCTGAGACTGCCATTATTTGAATGCCTGCATTGCGTTCACTGATAAATTAAAAAAAAAAAATTGACGTTTGGGAAATGAAGTTATCGAATAAGAGGTCGGGTCGAAAAAGTGGTCTTATGGATTATGTAAAATTAATGTTCGAAAGTTTTTTTATGCTGATAGCTGGTAATCTATCTGCCTTTCTTTCCGCCTTTTGTTTTTTTACTAACAGTTGTTTTCACTTTGTTTTCTAATTTTCGTTTCTTCTCTTTTGGGAAGTAGTCTCATTCCGTGGTTAAAGAAAATTTCTTCAATTGAAGTCTCTCATCTTCAGTAGGTATAAATGCATGGTATTGCAAAGTCCCTTTGGTTGTCACTGCAGCATCGAATCTGCTTTTCAGATCTTTAGCAGTGGCTTCGTGATTGCAGTAGTAATGTGCCCACTGAAATAGGGATGGAGCATCTAGGATGCGATCTTCAGCGGAACATTGTAGGCTAAACCTTGCTGAATTTCGTTCAACATTCGCCCTTATGCCATCACATGCTCCCTTACCATGAGCGGTAGGATGGTAATGCCACTCAGCTGGAATTCAGAAATCTGCCTTGTGAGCTAGGATATTAGCAAAATTGCTCTTGTTCTTAAAATGCTGACCTGCTCCGTCTGAGACGAAGTACACATTTTGAACTGCAAAATTTGCCTTAAGATAATTCACAATTGTCTTGGCAACAGTGTCATGACACAAATTGTCCGATATGATTGCCATGCTTTTGTGCTTCAGTTGTCCATTTTTTACATAGCAAATAACTACTGTGAATATTGTGGTCTGATCATTATTCCAGTGAAATCCTTGCGCGGAGTTTTGGAGCACAAGCTTAAAGTTCTCAACGAAATCAAATGATATAACGAATTCACCATTTTTCAAAGTTATCTTTAGATTTTTGAAATATAATGACTGCTCAGTAATGCTTCACAAAGCTCATTCACAAATTCATCAACATTCATGATCAGCGTCTTTAAAGTGCATCTGTCAGTCTGCAGCCAAGAATCAAATTTGATTTTTTCCAAATCCTACTCATCAAAAGCTTGAATCAAAATATCTTTAATTTTAGTAATACCGGGGCAATTTTGGCATTCTCCTAATTGGTAGGAACTTGTCGCATCAGGGCACACATTTAACTTTAAAAAATCGCGATGACCATTTAAAATTAACTCTGGATCGTTCGTTAAATATTGCATGTTTATTTGTTTCAGCATTAACATAACGTTTTCATGGTGAACACAAACGCAATGTGTCGGTCTGAGTTGTGTGGATTTCGTGAAGCCTATTTTAAGATCTTCACATTCCGAGTGGGATTCTGCATACAATTCATTTCAATTGCACAAAATCAATCTTTTCTGAACGAGAACTTTCTTGTCACTCACTCGAACAGACATATAATCCTTCATTGCAGGTATTGAGCGACTCATGTCATCACGCTCATAAAATATGGATGCAAGATCTTCAGTTTCAAGACTCAAAGGCCTTCCTCTTTTTGGCGTAGGTAGAGTTAAAATCCCATTGTTAGGAACTAACTTTTTCGCACTTTTAGCTGGTCATTCGGATGTCTCGAATTCGACCATTAGTTAGCTGCGACTCCAAGACTTTGGAGCAAGTGTGAGAAGTTGAATTTTCTCAGCTCTACTCGCTGATGATTTAAACTTCTCTTTGATTTGATCTAGAACTTCAACTGCGGCCTCATGATATTTGTCGTTGCACAGCGTAACATTCATCTCGAGTTTTCCGAAGGAGAAGTCTGGATTGTCATCATCATTTGACATGATTTCTTTATTTGACATGATGATTTGATTAGCTTCAACATCATCAACGTTTTCATCCGCAAGAACATCATTACGAGGCTGATCGGTGCCATCTAAATTTGACACTGGTATTTCTTTCAGTTTACTGAGCTCTTTCCTACATGAAGCACCAATTTTTAGTTCTTCAGATAGTGTAGGAAATTGCGATCGTAGTACGACGTGCATTTAGCGTCTTGTTATGGTTCTCCTTCTTGAAAGGATTAAAGCTTTTGTTAGCCCATGTTCTTTGAATATTTTCAACTTTTTTGGGGCCATAGCTAGTAAAAAACTAGGTTGGAAAATAGCAAAGTGTGGGTTGAAAACTATTTTTTTTCAATTTTATTTTATCTTGAAATAATAATTTTAATTTCATCCAACCTAAAATAAAAGTAGAATATATGGTGATGTTTTCGTGCCGTGGCTATTACTCAACTTTCGAAAATATAAATAAGAAAATCATATAACAAACCTGCAAAGTAACACTGTTTTGAAATCCAATTTCATAGTAAAATATAAGGATGATTAATGATTGTTTTGTGCCGTAGATTTTTATTTTCCCTTTTGAGCATTTTTAGTGCTTTGTCATCTACCCATTAAAATTTAAAACTTATCTCTTTAATGACCGCGGTCTTCATTTGTTTCCTATAATAACCTGACGAGAAACAAATGAAGAACAAGTGACTTCCGAAAATACATATCCGTTGATTTTTTAAGCAGGCGTCTGATTGAAATATTTGTTATTTATCAACAAATTTTATGTGACGAAAGCTCATTTAAACGAGCATATAGTATTATTACTTTTCTTAAAAGCAATACAATGAAGTTGTACCACGTTGTGCTACGGGCGGGGCTCAAGAGCCAGCGCCATGAGAGTACCGAAGTGCTCAACGCTTATTTTCATAAATTAAACATTTGAATCCCACTTTCTAATCTCCATAGTCTTATAGCAAAAACCTAAGCTTTCTTTTAAGACCAAAAAAAACCTGTCTTATTTCGAAAAAAAGTCAAATTTACTTTTGACCTTCATTTTTAAAGGTCAAATATTCATTTGTTAATAAAATGCGTAGCACCAATCGAAAGAGCGTGAAAAATCCTATCGAAATTGTACTAGCCAATATTTTTTTCATTACTATTACAAGAGTTAAAAATCGCCGAAATAGACGATATCCACGAAAATCCCAAAACTTTCACCCCTTCCCCCTCGGTCAATACATATCCGAATGACAAAATTTTTCCCCCATAAACTACTATCCAACAGCACAACACTTGGTCTAAGTTTAACTTAGATCGGAAAACTTTGACTTTTTGAGTGGGTACACTTGGGAAATAACGATGTATGTATTGTGTATATGCTGCGGTACTATTTTTTTTTTAAATGAGCAGTATTTAAAATATTACAGCGCGAAAATTATTTTCTGCAATCATTTAAGGTCAGCAAAAACTGTTGTGATTTAGTATCCGAGAGTACTAAAATGGAAAAATTTGTTTTGAATTGTAAACTTCGAAGAAAAATTTCCATACAGTTTCCGTTCCTTCTTTTTTTTCTTATCTTTTCTTAAAATATTTTTTAAATTCCAATAAAAAAACATTTACAAAGAATCTACCAAAGTTTCGATGTGAATCCCATAAGATTTTTCATCTAAGATCAAATATAGATTGCCCAAGTTTATTACACTTCCAGACTCCATAATTATTAATTTAAAAATATATGTTTTGCAAGTGATACTATAAGGTCTTGCTTTTTGTGACATAAAGAATGGTATTCACGTGTAGCGTTTGTAAAAGGATAGACTGAAATCCGTTTTCTAACACCTTGAAAATTATGTTTCAAAATGCATAATCTTCTTCGAACGTCTTTTCCCCTGACGCAGCCGTTCCCTCGTCCCCCGGCTCCCGCTCGGGGCACCACTTTCGATGAAGATTATGCATTTGCAAACATAATTGTCAAGGTCTTAGCAGCCGAATTTCGGTCTCTCGTTTTACAAAAGCTATATGTGAATACTTTTTCTTATGTCATAAAAAAGCCAGACTTTATATTCGCACATAAAAATCTATATTTTTAAAATAATATTTATCGAGTCTGGCAGTGGATTTGACACGTTCTATTGGTCTGACCATTAAATAATAATCAACTTAATTGGGACATGAATATTGGATCCTAGATGAAAATTGACTAAACATTAAAAATGTCAATTTTTTACCTGCCTCAGGTGTCTAAACGCAGTGGACAGGGCCAGTGACGTATGAACGAGGATATCTTTGGCATGCGCATTAATAAGACCTGTGTATTTGTAGGTTATTTCAACCTCTGTATTCCCTGTGTTAACCTAATAAGATACAGGAATCACTACTGCGCATTCTAGAGATATCCGCGTTCATACATCACTGGGCAGGGCATATAACATTTATAGCTTTCTAAAGAAGGATATATTCCCAGATACATTAGCCACTAACTAGGTCCTATACCCTCACTTGGTGAAAAACGTCACCAGCTTTCTGTCTAACACCAAAGACGCTCAGTGAGCTAAAGTGAGAAAGTCCGTGACAAAATCGCAGAACTTTTGATGAAATTGACCCAGAAGGATACATTTTTTTTGGGATTTACAGATGAGAGTGTAGAGGAGAAATAAGGTATTAAAGGGTTTTCGGGGTTGCTATATTCGAATTTAGAGTCGAAATTAAAAATGGTGGATCCAATAAGGCGGAGAAAAATTGTAAAACAGAACCGATATGAATGAAAATTTCTATACGTGGGTTTTTCGGATCGTAGATTTTGAATCCACAATCAAAATGTTGAAATTCTGAATGGAGAATCTAATATGGTGGAAGAAGATTGTAAAAATAAAACCAATTTGATTAAAAACTAATTCTCGGAGGGTTTTTCGGTACCGTTGAGTTCGTTCCTAAAGTTGAGATGTTAAAATATAAAATGGCGAATCCAATATAACGAAAAAACTTTGTAATAATAAGACTAAAATCTAAAATCCTAAATTAAAAATGGCGTCCCCAATCCGGACCAATATGATCGGTTCTGTGTAAAAATGTATGTTCCTAATTTGAAAACCGATACACAAATTTACATTCTTCCAAGTGATTTAGATTATTAATGACCAGTTAGCGATTATGAGGCTCCGTATTTTTTCTCTATTCTTTGAATATTCATGTGTAGAAGCCAAAACCATTTATTCCTCTTAGTAATTCCTATCAAAAGTTCTACGATTTTGTCACGGACTTTCTTACTATAGCCCACTGTACGAAGCCCAAAATACGTTTTGAATTACAAATCTCAACAAAAACAGAAACAGTCAAGAGAATCCACTCAATTTAATTAATATTAAAAAAAGAGTAGAAAGAAAAATTTATGGAAACTTCTTGCTATAAGTAATTGATCATACTATCATAACCATTATTTAATTTCTCTAAATCAGTTTTTAAATTGATAATATAACTCTTTTTCATTTTTAACCGAAAGCATTTTCATGAATAGTATTTTATCGATAGAATGACAGTTCTTGACCAACTAGTCTAAACCAAAATAGTTTTGTAAAAAAAAATTTCTCTAGCTCCGCTGGGATTCAAACCCAGGTCATCATACTACCGTTCTGGTAATCTTAACCACTAAGCGATGGAGAGGAATGAGATTCATAATTTCTTTTATATCCTGCTGCAAGCGTAGAACGACGCCATTCAAAATCTCGTAAGAATTTACAAATATCAATCTTATGAGGAATCTTAGAGAGGAATTTTTTTAAAGCTAAAGACTAAAACCATTTTGGTTAAGACTAGTTGATCGAAAACTGTAACAAAGCCTTTAACAGTTTTCATCCAAAACTTCAATTTACGTGTTGCGTCCTAAAGACCTAAACTCCTATTTTGGTAACAAAGCCTATTTCGCTATTAATGTTTCCACTATTCACTTAACTATTTCTAGCTAAGTGGAATGAGGGCAAGCTAAATGAACAAATTTAAAGACATTTAATTTATTTTATTAAATTTTACATAGACTACGATGACCCTGGTTTGTTGTTGAAACGATTCGAATTGACACAAGACTTTTCCTTTCCCTCGTAACATGGATTCAAATTATCTCCACCTTTAAAACAAATGAACCGATTTAAAAAATCTATTTTTCACACTAAAAACTTTATAACTTAAACTAATGATTTTTCTTAACCTACCAGTATTTGAAGTTCTTATTTTGTGTTCATCCTGTTCTTGGATAACTAAATCACTCCACGTAATCCTTTTACAACTTGGTAACTAAAACTCCTAGAACTGCGAATTTAATAGGTCTCGGTCAAATTTTGTAAACTGGTATAATATGCTTTCGATTTAAAGACTGTCGTCCCGTTCCAATTTTAGACTGGCTTTAGTTTGAGGATTGCTGCTTATATCTGGAATTTAGTCCTATGGAATCCTTGGGTCACATGGAAGATGGTTTGACAGCTTTCCTCTGTCATAAATTTAAATAGCCGTGCGAGGACTAATGGGTTTCCTCTCCACCGGCGTAGTATTTGAGTCTTTGGTTATGTGCGTAACACATGGATTGACTTGGGGTTCCGCGCCGGGCTAGACACTGTAAGTTACCGATGTATTGTCGAGGTTCGAAGCTTCCTTAGGTAGGTGCAGGTAGTTGGAGTTGTAAAGGAAAGGATCATATCTAGGTCAAGTTATTTTTCATTCACAAAAGGTCATTGACATAGTTGGTATATTTTGGACATAGTTAGACTTAATTGAGAATATACAATAAGGTAATGATTGCTTAGCGGTATGGTGGTAAAAGTTTATAATTGAGTAATGGTCGCCAAGTAAAAGTTTGCAATAGATTATTAAGACAAACAATAGCAATAATAGTAATAATATTAATAATTACCAATTATTATCACTAATTATTATAAATTATCAACCATTAGTTATCAATTGCTATCTATTAATTATAATTAAGGAATAATGATTATTATCAATTATAATAATAATGATAATTATTATATAATAGTCGCTAGAAATATTCAGGTAGAATGCAAATGCCTGATGAGTTAAGAATTTTATGAATTTAATGTGATGTTTGAAATCTCTTGTGACGATGTTTTAGTAGGCACAATTTCAGGTGTATGGTTTAGTTATAGAGTTCGTTCTTTACCCATGTGTAAATCTTGTGTGCACATTGCCTGTAGATGAAATCACCGTAGGAAGAATAGATACTTGTTTTACGTTCCTCTATATCACATTTACTACTCGCTCTACTTATAGATCTTGGTTGTATAGGTTGTCTGGGTTACTGGATTATATCTATATAAAGGCATTCATTCTGTTAAAAGTCCGAAGTGTAGGGCAAGTTGTTGATGTACAATGCCCGATACATCATTATGTCCATGCGTGCAACACGTGCTTGTAATAGTTTCTGGTGCGGAAAACCCTACTCTGAATCGCTATCACCAATCCCTTCGTTTCCGGAAGCAGGGTGCCCTTTTTCAGCCAGATATTGTATGGGTCTCTGTGGATAGTTGCTTCCATTGTGGCATACGAGGCTTAGTCATTTCAACTTCGGTAATTCTTATTATCCTCTCATCGTGGGTATTCGACCATTTAATGAGCCCAAAGGAGTACGTAAGGACTGACGTTGATAGTCCGGATCGTTTTGGCCGATCTCAGAGAACTTTTCAGAACCGATGTGAGTTTTGTAGTGGAGACAGTCATTATGCTTTTCTTAACTATCGTTTGCTGAATGCCCTTAGACCCTTAGATTTTCTTTACATCTGTAAGGCACTTATAAATGGTTGGAAGAGAGGCTATCGGTTGAAATTCAGATGTATTTCTAGCGTATGATTTTTTAGACAACATATAGATATTTTGCTCGCTACTTAGTTCACGATAGAATCTTCTTTCATCTACCTGAAGTGTTCGATTTTGCTGCCTTCTTGCACTACTCATATTCTATCGACGCAGGATAGCAGTAACAAAATCAAGTGTCTGCCTTTGGGAGTCTATAGTCTCATCAAATATTGTTGGTGTAAATGTCTGGATGTTCCGAGGGCGGATGATTTTTGTAACATGGTGCATCACTTTTCTGGTTCTATTTCCTTTCTTATATTGAGTCCATCGATGCAATTATACCACCAAGATAGCCGTCAAAGTTTTGAGAGGAAATATCAAGCCCTACCGCGGTGCCAACGCGAAAACACCTTTGGCAGGAGTTTCTATTTTTTTAACGTCTACAGGAGGATGTCCCGGTATATATCACCAGTCATGGACGCATTTTTGTAATTCAATCAAGTGATCTGATAAGAGCAGTATGCCTAATTTCACATATTAGGCAAAGTCTGTTTTTTCCCATACCATACACATGCCAATTGCATGAGGGGGAGGGGCTACATCTTAAGGTTGGATCCTTACCACCAGAGCCTCGGTAAAAGTACATAGAAAAATTTCGAGAGTAACCAGCTCAAGCATGGAACCCCGGACCTCTAACAAGAAGTTAAAATGTATAATTGATGAAGCCAGGAGAAGCGCTATCGTCTACGTAACGAGACTGTATCCAACTTTTCAAGATGCAAGTGGGACAATATATTTGAATTGCGAGGAGCACTCAGAGCATCTATCCTGGGTTATAAACGCAATCTTTAAGGACATAATAGGAATCGCTCATTTTCATTATTATGGCTGATGAATCCAAATGGTGACTCCGTTTGGCAGAATCACCTTTTCCCTACTTGAACCTATTGAAAATAAGAGCATACAAAATCTCTTTAGAATTAGCAATTTACTCTTCACTTGAATTAATTATTTGCCCAGGAAAACTTAAATTATGTTAGATAAGATTAATGCCTTTTTGGAATACAGGATTATAATTATTTTTTGCCATAGTAGAATTTACTCTATTCAAGAACTAATAAGAAAAAACGTTCATCTCAATGTGCTTTGCTCTTATTAAAAAATGACCTAAAATATAACAAGCATGATACCATTTGATTCTCAAAAAGGAATTAAATGTAGATCTTAATTCTGAATTCTCAATTCAGCTATTATTATTTTTTTTTCCAAACTTGTTCTCGGGTTAAGAAGAACCCGGTTTTCCATCATAGCCACGGACTAAGTCAAGTGACTGATGAGATGATGATATCATTATTTAATTTAATACGACGTATGAACCCATTTGCGATGATCTTGTAGGTACAAAATTAGGAGCATGGTGTTTGCAGTTCGTCTGCTACCACTGTTATGCTTACACAGCGGCCGTGATTGTTGGAGGTGACGACAGTCGCCTCTGGATGCTTTCTTAGAGCTACCATGTATCACTTTATAGGTTTTTAGTCGCTTGCTTCCTGATGGTCCAGAAAGTTTCTTACAATGCGACATGTGTTTAGTAAAACTGCCTTCTGAGCTGCTGCCAGTACCCTACTGACTCCTAAAAGTTCAAGATGTTCAGTGCATCTTGCGTGCACATTGCCTGTAGCCGAAATCACAATAGGATGAATAGATGCATGTTTCACATTCCTCCATATTGTCTTTACTTCATGTCTTAGCTCGCTATACTTGTGGATCTTGGTTGTGTAGGTTGCCTGCAAGTTTCGGTTAAGTGGACAAGCAATGTCGATGATGTAGACTCTTCCACCTTTTTTTCTCGCA